>JAJHSJ010000004.1:82443333-82568405 GCA_021015155.1 Magnolia officinalis
TTATTTAAGTCTGGGTGATCTCATCAACAGGTTAGATGTAAAATAAACATTGCAGTGGGCCCTAGTAAGTTTTTAATGGTGGACATTTAATGATCACTGTTTCTTATGGAGTGGTCCAATTAAGATTTGGATCTGTTTCATTTTTGTAAACATACCGAAAAATGAGATGAGAAAAATGATGAACGGCATAGATATACAACAGATACATCAAGGTGGGCCCATGGTCAGGGAAACACCCGCTACGTTGTTACCGGGGTAATTAACACCTCACGGTTGGAATGGATGCCTGTCCCAGAATATGTGGGACCCACCTTGATGTTTCTTTATGATCCATGGGTCCGGGAGCGGATTAGGTGAGACCCATCCTCATCCAAGACTGTGCGGCCTTTACCGTGGGGCCCATATCTATTCTGTATCCATGCGGTCTATCCGATTTTCATATCATTTTAGGACATGTCCCCGTAAATATGGAGCAGATTCAGTTATCAGGCGGACAATACCATAAGAAAGAGTGGTCATTGAACGTCCAATCATTAAAAGCTTTTAGGGTACACCTTAATGTTTCGGAAGTGTATATTTGCCATCAAATCTATTGATAAGGTCACCTTGCATAATGTAACAAATATATATCATTAGTCAAAAACTTTCGTGATCTGTTAATGGCCAATCCCCACTGTTTCCCATGATATGGTCCATCGGATAATCCAATCTGCTTGATTATTTGAATCATGTCTTAAAATGATAATGGACGGCATGGATACAGAATAGATACATTAAGGTGGGCTCTATGGTAAGGGTGGCACCATCTTAGGTGAGTCTAGGGTCCCACCTAATCCGCTCCCATGCGGTTAGGGGTGTACACGGGTCGGGCCGAGTCGAACTGGCCTCAGCTCATCCAGGCTCGTTCAACAGCCACATCAGGTCCGAACCCGACCGGGCCTGGTCACCGGGCCAACATCTCCAGCTCGAACCGGGCCCGGGCGAGTTCGGGCCAGTTTCGAACCTTCGAGTTCGGGCCAGTTTTGAACCTGAGTTCGGGCCAGTTTCGAACCTTACAACAAGTTCATGGGAAAGGCTTTGACAGGTAATCCGTGTCCCATTAATTTACAAGACCCTCGATCAACGGTTTAGATAGTTGAACTATAGACTCCACAAAACATCTTCTGGCCTGGAACATTCAATTCCTCTCAGTGACCATACTGCTCAAAACAAATGGGTGACTAGAGAATTTGTTTTAGCCGTTATTTGTTTTATACCTGTGGCCAGCCTAAGGTGTTTACCGGCTTGATTTTTGAATCAGAAGATCTAATTAGTACATCTAACCGGATGGAACTAAGATTTCATTTTTCTAATCCATATTAAGACAAGAAATGTGGCACATGTGTTTCACATCTACGCCAGTCCTTATTGGGTCCCACTTTGAACATCCAATGGCCCAAAAAATAGGATGATAGACTCACTATCAGTCATTATTGTTTTTCCAACCATTGATCTTCTGGTAGAAATGTGGCCCAACTGATAAGTGGGAACCAGGGCTAGCCCTCCTGATGACTGACCTAGATCTTGTACACATGACATTTTGCCATGTTTGCAATCATCTTCATAATCTTCATGAAGAAATGATTTGATACTCTTGCAGAGTGATGGATGAGACATGAGCAGTTAGAAATTACTTAGAAATTACATATATGGCTTTAAACCTTTCAAATTACAAGAACTATTATATATATTATATATATATATATATATATAGATATATAATATATATATATATATATATATATAATAATATATATATATATATCATGAACGGGTTTCAGATTGAGTCGGGCCAGGTCGGGTTGGGCCGGGGCGAGTCGGGTTTCGGACCGAGTCGGGCCGAACTGGGAGGTATCCGAACTCGGCTTGAACTCAGTTTCGGGCCTAGAAAATTGGCCCGTCCTGACCGAACTCAGTTCCGGGTCAGGTCGAGTCGAGCTTTTTCGAGTTGGGTCGAGCGAGCTAACCGGGCTAGCCCGATTTGTGTACACCCCTACATGCGGTCCATACATTTTTAGGCAACTTCTATGTTGTGCGCCCAAAGTACAACGCTGGACTGAAGACGTTATAAGCTCCCCTTCTCTATTTTTATCTCAGCGCTTAGCATGCACTCGCGTGGAGCACCATTTCCGGTGGAGCGGATTTCTTGGAAGCAGGAAGTTCCAGCGCAAGGATTCTAAGTGGGGCCACTGTAATGTTTTTGAGAAATCCAAACCCGTTCATCTGTTTTTCGAGCTCATTTTAAGAGGATCCAAAAACGAAGAGGATCCAAAAATCAAGGAGGCCATACAAGATGGAAGCGGGGGAAAGAAATGCCTACTGCTGAAACCTTCCTACGCTCCCATCTTCATGTTTATATGCCATACAAACCGTTTATAACGTCATTTTCACTTGGATGAAGTGAAAACACCCAAAACTTAAACACATACAAAACTTCCATGGCCATATAGATATTTCAAGGGTGGTCGCCAAATCCCAACTGTTTCGGAATCCTTGAGCGGGAACTTCCTTTGGCAGAAAATCCTCGTCCATTTCCTGTCTTTTTTACACGCGCGTTGCACGTGCCATACCCCAAATATATAGATATGGAGATGCGGGGGTTAAAGTAAGCCACACGCATCCCTTGGTTCCCGCTATTATTGCAACCTCTAAGCCACAATTATTATGCCCGTACATGTAATCATGTATACTTTTCCAGAACAATAGTAGAGGCACGTGCCATGCGCATGAGTTGGGTTTGATGTTTCGGAAGGACTGCAGCTTGTGTTCGGTCAACCCTGAACCGATTGACCCAACCTGAGTTTGTGTTGGGTCATCAAGGTCCACCGGTTGGTTCAGGTCAGCAAATTCGGGTTGGGAATAATCCCTTGTCATTTGGTCGGGTCAAGTATAAAGCAGTTGTTCGGGTTAGCTCAGGCTGCAGGCTAGGTCTTCCTAAGGTCGAGTCAGGCCAGGTTGACCCGCCGAATGAAAAATGGGGATCAAATGGCATATGTAAGTTTGTGTGGGAGGCCAGTGTGGTGTGTATCTTTCATCAAACACTTTCATTAGGTGCAAACTCACAAAGACGAAAGGAAGATGTTGTTGCTTAAATTCGGTTAATCCTGCTTCACCTCCTGTGAGCTGTTGATCACTTGTAAATGGATGAAGAACAAGTAAACACTGGGAGCGCCGATTGTGGCCGAGGACCATCCGATGTCTAAATTAGGCGTACGAACTCACAATAGGCATAGTAGAATCGGGATAGTTATGTGTATACATTTTTCTTGAAAATGTGTGTATATTTATAAGTGCTCTTTGATAGTTCCCGTATTCAAGTAGATTTTGTAAGATAGGCGGGAGGGAACTTAATTTGAATCGGAATTTACTTTCGGATATGTCTCCGATCATGCCTTAATCAGCGCGATTTTCGGTTGAGTCTTCGCAGAAAACCCTTCTCATATATGACGCGAGATTTTCTCTAGATATTTCTATTCTACACTCGAGGTTGTCATCTAACCTTGAGGTTAGGTCGGAGGTCGAAGTTGTAGACAATCTAAGTCGTAATCGATATAAGGTCGAGGTCGGCAGGTTTGTAGACAAGATCTATGCTCGTAGTCGAGATCTGTAGATTTATTGACAAGATTTATTTTAATTTTTCCAGTTCGGTTAGTGAATCTCTGTGCTCTGGCTCATCTTCCCTAACCCTTAGGTATTTCGGAGAGTCTGCTTGGGTGCTTTTGTTGCTACGTGTCTCTTATATTAGATTAGCTCAATTTTACCCATAACGGAAGATACAAAAAATCATCCTGATTTGATACTTGGATCACACTTCATGAAATTAAAGGTTTTAAGCACGAGTTTACATAATTACCTTGGGCTTTTATTTTGTATCTATGACAAATTAAGGGTTTCATATGATGGATGGACTGGATTTCACACATACAACATGGTGGGGGTGTTGTAGACTATACCGGTCCCTTGTCATGCTAATCTCCAATGCAACCAGCGCTACCCTTTCAGCAAATGAACTGCCTGGTTACTTATGTTAGACTACTCCGGGACATGGGCCACAATCATATTTACCTCTTAAGAAGTCAATGCAAATGAGCCCCACATAACTTAGTGGTGCTAGCTGATGATGTAAAGTTTCATGGTACAGCAGCCAGAACATTAACTTGTGGTGAGACAAGGTTTCCTTGCAAAAACAGAAAAGTGCTCTGAATAACTATTAATGCTATTACTGATTTTTAAAATGAAGTCTCAAGTACACCTGCTCGGACCGTAATTTACGGTCCACGCTGCATATATATATATATATATATATATATATATATATATATATTATATATATAACTTCTGGATGCGGATCATGTAGTGTTGCCCAAGCCACCTCTCGTGGTGGTTTGGTGATGTGTTGGGTACTGTGGGGCCCACTGTGATGTGATGTGATGTGTATGTTTTATTTCCATGCTATCTGTTTCTAGGGCACGGATTGGGTACTATCCCTACAATGACCGATGCTCTTGTCTGCTTTGTGGGGCTTATTGTAGTGTATATGTTTTATCCAAACTATTCAATTATTTTGACTATTCATTTTAAGGCATGAGCTCAGAAAAGAGGTAGATCAAAGGTTCAAGTGAAACACACCGTAGGAAATAGTGGGACTTGAACGGAATTGAACTTCTACAGTTGAAAACTTCATAAGCCTTGGTGATGTTTATTTGTCATCCAACCATTTCATAAGGTCATATAGACTTCAATAAAGGCAAAACATAAATATCAACTTGATCAAAAACTTTCATGGCAGGAGAAGTTTTCAATAACAGGCTTTCAATCCCCACCATTGCTTCCTGTGGTGTGGAAGGCTTTCAATCCCCACTTGCTTCCTGCGGTGGTGGTTCACCTGTGCCTTCAATTTGTCTCCTTTTTAGATTCATGCCCTGAAATGATTAGTCAAAATGGATAAAACAAATGCATTATGGTGGGTCACACAGAGCCCTTGACCGGACCATCCAAACTGGCTAGGTCTTGGTGGGGTAGTACCCATTCCTTGTCCCTAATTTTCCAGCAAATCTGGATCCTCTGTTTGCCACAAGCAGGGAAATCCTGTTTTCCTGAATTGTGATTGGTCTAGTAATCACTAATGTTGCCCGCACTGCATAAAATGCAGTGTGTGATGACGTGGCCCAATCAGATTGTAACAAGTGATGTAGAGCGGGTTGCGGCCAGTTTCATGGCCAAGATGGATCAGAAAAGGGCCGGTCAACGACATAAGTGATCCGGACTGTCGGACCTTAGATCAGGCGTATCTCGCAATCCGGAATGAGTTACCTGACGTAAAATATATGATTTTGGAGTAGAACGAGCTACTTTAGCCAACCAACCCCGCTATGCCGGGTTACACAGTCCGGAATTGTGAAAAACCCCTGTATCGACGGTCATTTCCCTGTTTTAATTTCGTTTTTACTATAAATAGTAAGTTTTAGCTTGATTATAACTCTTCATCCGTCGGGCTTTAGGAGTTACACCCAACGTGAAAAGAGCTTAGAATAATTAGGAGAACGGTTTGGTTAAGCCAAATAGGACACTTACTATTTTTGGCTGAAAACCTTGCGCACTAGTAGACATCATAACTGTCTATAAATAGTAAGTTTACTATTTATAGTAAGTCACAATTTCTAAGAGTTTTAGTTGTAGTTTGATTGTGATTTCTTTCCCATTGCTTGGTACCCCTATTTAAAGGGTTGTGAACTCATTTTTAAGAATCAATTAATCAATTTCGATTTTCTTAGAATTTATTTATATTTTCTGCTTTCTTTCCTTGTGGATTCGAGAAGTCTCTGTCAGGAGTCCAGAGAAGCTTCGTGGATTCGGAGTAGTTATCCTCATCACGTTCATCCCTGCGTCAGTAAGACTTTCGTACTTGTGGCAAGTAGAGAATTGGGATTCTTTTCCAACTTATTTTTTAGGGTAGTATCCCAAAGATAAAGCAGAATTGAAGTTCAGGTGGACCACACCATATGAAATAGTGGTGATTGAATGCCCACCATTAAAAACATTTTGGGGCCACAAAAGTTTTGAATCAAACTAATATTTGTATTTGTGTGTACCAATAGGTTGGATGGCAAATAAACATTACTGTGGGCCCTGGGAAGGTTTCAACAGTGAGTATTACTATACAATTTATTTCCTGTGGTGTGGTCCTCTTGAGCTTTGGATATGCTTCATTTTTGGATTCATGCTCTAAAATGGATTGAAAAAACTGATGAATGTCATGGATATAAAACACATACATCATTGTGGGCCCCACAGTGCCCAACACATCACCACACCACTGCTAGGGTTAGTGTGGGCAACACCACCTAATCCAGGTCCAACCTCTCCGAAAATCGGCCCCACTCATTCGGGCGATTGCCTACGGCTTTGGCAGGAACTTCTAAAAAATGAAGCAGATTCAAAACTCAATGTAAGTTGCATGACAAGAAATAGTGAGAATTGAACGTCTGCCCTTGAAACATTCAAGGGGCCACATAAGTTTCGGATCAGGCTAATATTTGTTTTTTTTCCGTTCATGCATGTAGGAATGACTTTATAAACAGTACGGATGACATATAAAAATCACTGTAGACTTCATAGAGATTTCAAGGGTAGGTAATTTCATGACTACTTTTTCCCATCCTGCATCCCACTTGACTGTTGGATTTGACTCTTTTTTTTTTAAAAAAAAAAAAAAAATTTATTTTTGTACCATATAATAACATAATCCGGCAAATAGATAAACGGGTGTATTTCTCACAAACATCACGGTAGGCCCCACCTAGCTTTCCGTCACGGGTGGAAGTGTTGGATGAGGCAAAAATATGCTACGTAAAAAGTATTGGCTGGGTGACGAAGAATTATCGTCCAAGCGCTTGTACTAGAAACCTTCTCTTTCGTGTCTGCCCTTACTAGTAAAGCTTTACCTGTAATTGCGGAAAAGAAAAGTAACATGGAATTGATAATTGCAAATTAACCGTCCTCTTTAAAAAATGCTGTGAAGAAAAGTCCATTCAGTTCAGTTGGAAAAAGTTGACAGATGTTACCTTTTGATTTATCCTATAGTATTTTAGCCTTCAACGAAACGATATTTACTAACTCTGCCATGGAGTCCGAAGACTGGTGTCTTATCTCTATTCTTCTCCGTATTTATCGGTCTACGATAGGACGTGGATTGGGTACCACTCCTACCCACATGGTACGAGATGTACACAAGGGCATGCAGCCAGTTAAATCTCACCATGTCGTGTGTTAGGGTGGTACAAACCACTTCCTCCACTACATGTAAGCAACCCACATTCCTTGAAAATACACCTCTGCCTCAATAATAACAAGTGCGCATATGATTTGGTGATTCATATTCATGACCAATTAGGCCTATTTTGGATACCACCAAATGAGTAACTTTTTAACTTATGTTAAGTCACTGAGCTACATTTTTTAAGCTTAAGTTAGTTTGGTAAATATTATTGTAAAGTAACTTATGTTTTGAAAGCTACTTTATCCTTGTTAATTTTCTTTTCTAGCCTCTCTCTCTCTTCATATCAAAAGGAGGTCTCACGTGATGGACTTTTCACATCAAAGGTGGGGCCCATATGATGGAAGGTCCACATCAAAGGTGGGCCCAACATGATTACCCATATCAATGTGGGCACACATAATGGATAGTCTACATGAAAGGTGGGCCCTTAATGATAAATAACCCACGTCCAAAATGGGTGGGTATGATGGACAACCCACTTCAAAGGTGGGGTATGCACAATGGATGGTTCACATCAATGGTGAGCTCCACATAATGAGCAATGGACATTGAAGTTAGGCCCCATATGATAGATGGCCTGTCTCAAGGTGGCCCCACAAGATGGACAATTCACATCAAAGGTCGACCCCTAATAATGAATGACCCACATCCAAGGCATGATTGACAACCCACATTGAAGGTGGGGTCCACATGATGGACAATCCACATCAAAGGAGGGCCTTCACATGAAGGGAAATTAATAATGGTGGGCCCCACATGATGGATGATCCACAGCCAAAGTCGGCCCTAATGATGAGTGACCCATATCCAAGTTGGTCTCGCATGATGGACGACCCACATCGGAGGTGGAGCCCACATGATGGACGGTCTACATCAAAGGTGGGCTCCGCATGATGGGCGGTAGATATTGAAAGTGAACCCCACATGATGGACAATAACATTGAAGGTGGGCCCACATGATGGATGGCCTACATCAAAGGTGGGCCCTACATAATGGACAATGCACATTAAAGGTTGGCCTCAAATGATGAATTAACCACATCCAAGGTGGGTCATGTATGATGGACGACCCACATCAAAGGTGGGGCCCACACAATGAACGGTCCACATCAAAGGTTGGCCCCACATGATGGATGGTGGATGTGAAGGGGACCAAACGGACTTCAGGTATAAAGATTTAGGGTGTTGGAAACCAAACATGCTTTTTCACTTTTTGACTGATAAGTATGTTATTTACCAAACATACGATCTGCTGAATAAGTAGAAATTAAAATAAGCTACTTGTGACATAAATAGCTTATCTAAAATAACTCAGGATCCAATCGCCTCCTTATAATCCCACTATGTGTGGACTGAGCCTAGAAGAAATGTGGGATTGAAAGATGCCAACAATTGATTTATAACTTTCTTCAATGAAAAAGTTAGACCATTGTAGTATTTTTACTCTTAAATCTCTATCTTCGAGCAATTAACCTAAATGTTAAGATTGCATCATTGAATGGACTCTTCGAATAGTCCATTCAAAGTGGGATGGAATCAGCCAATCGTCTAGGTTACCTGTTGGGCTCCACTTAACAAATAGCTTAGATTACCAAATGATGGGACAAAGTTATCATAGTTGAAAGTCAGCAACGTCGTTATCTTGTTATTTCAAGTCAAGGTATCATAGTATAGTATGCTCACACTGTTCTGGGTTTTAAATATGTTCAACCGGGGCCATGGTGCAATTTTCCAAAGCCTCCATATTAGAATACTAAACGCATTCAAAAAGAAGAAGAAGATGAAGAAAAAGAGCTTAGATTTTGAGGATCCTTTATGATATTTGGGCTTTCTTTATTAAATATAAATCATTGTTCTATTTTCTTTCTTAACTGTCTTTCCAACTGGTTAAAAGCATTAGAAAATTTTGGATTTGTCAGATTTTTGGTGGATAGGCTTGTTGGAGTGTTTTGTCCAATGAAGTGTGTGTGTGTATATCCATAAGTGTTTTGATCATTGCTTATTATTGTTGTATATATATGGGAAGCTTATGGTTGAGAAGCTTCTCAGGTCTTTGTATTTTTGAGAAATGAAGTAGAGCGAGTTTGATCTGAAATACATTATCAAGCCTAACTTCTCCAGTTCTTCGTAGAACATTGTCATAGTTAGTTAATAACTTAGGATAGCTTATCCATGTGCCACTAGGCATGGTATGATTGTTGGCCATATGGTGAGTATCTAACATCCTTACATTCTCCCCAAAGTGTAGATGCGTGCATGTGTATACATTGACTTGATCTAAGTTAAAGGTGGATTTTATTATTTGACATTAACTTGTACCTCCTTGTCCTTAGACTTGAGAGAACCTAGGGTCATAATGGGGACTTGACTGGTTACCTTGTTCACAAATATATGAACCTTTTAGGTAGATATTCAGGACTTGATTGTGGTTACTTTGATTCACCAATACGCGAACCTTTTAGGCGGAGATCATGAATTGGGTGGTTGATCAAGTATCTTAAAAGGACTAGGATTTTCAACAAAGGATCATAGCCCTTATAGGTTTAGCCTTATATCATAAACCGTAATGATCGATCACCATGGTGGGCCAAACTTGTGTTGTAAATTATTTTGATTAAATAATTGTTTTCAAAATCATCATATGCAATGTTTTGTAAAGTTAATGGTTTTGATTTATTTTTTTATTGCTCAATCATGATTATGGAATATCGTAGCCCTTAGGATAGTGAGCCTTGGGACTATGTAGAAGGATATGTGTATAATAACATAAGATAGGATGATCACTTATATCCTTGTGCAGTGTACATGAGTTGAAATTACGGCAATGGGGCCGTAATGCATCTAAGTGCGAAATATAACGGAGCTATAAAATGTAGGCTAAGTCCTAGAGGAAGGGGGATTAGGACCAATTAAAAATTATTTATTTGTTAAAACAAACAATGCCTAGTTTAAACTAATTTGCTAATTAAACTAAACTAAGTAATATAACTCTAAGGCTTCCAAGCCAATAGAGGTGCAATTACATAGGCTAAACAAGATATGCAAGTTAAGTAACTAGCCTATAAAGATAGTGTATATGAGTGTGTGGGATGTGATTCCTATCAATCCTAAACATTTATTTAATCATGCATCATAATTAAACATTTAAAGCACATTAGCATAATTAAATAATTGCGCAAAGACAATCCTAAACATGATCATATATAGTGGTTCGACTACGTGCTTACTCCACTCCCGGCAAACGCACTCAACATATGATTGTACCGGAGTTCACTATCGGAGGTTTTAAATCAGGTTCACCTCAAACCTTTACAGCCCTATACAAGGACTCTACAATTTATTCCCAATACGAGCAAAAGTCATACACAAGAGGCTAGACTTTATGTCCTACACAAGGACAAAGGTCCTACACAAGAACCTGGGTTTAAACCCTACATAAGCTAAGGTCCTAATCCTGAACCCAACAATTTAGGCCACAAGCCAAGGTCCTAATCCTGAACCTGGTACATATTTTCCAATCGGAGGCCTACACAAGAACTTCAGTGGTTTTTTCCTTAGGCTAACCAGCAACCTTGGTCTTACACAAGAACTACAAATTTAGACTACACTAGTCAAGGTCCTACACAAGAACCTAGGGTGAGTTTGGGGATACGAACTCTTGCACTCTAACCTACATAAGGTCAACGTACAAACCCGGACTCCTACTGTAACGCCTCGTGTTTTCAGGACCCGAGTATATGACTCGTTTCCCAAAAACCCGAGTGTTAACCTTTAAAGATAGTCAAATACAAGTATGTATATATATATATATTCTTTCAAAGTTAGCAATTTAGCGTATAATGGACAAATCAACATAAAGAAAAATTTCATTTACATTTAGAATATACATGAGGCTGCCCATAATGACTTATGCAAACCAATGTCTCTTATAATAACAAATACAAAAGTTATATAATTTACACAAGAGAAATAATAAAATGCATATAAACTTGAGCCGCAAAATCGCGCAGCTTCTCCTGGAAGATACAACCATATATCCCTGATAATTGTACCATGCTTTTTATCACTCTGGACATGTGTGTCTTTTACGGCACCTGTGCTACCTGTACGGTTATATATTTAATGGATGAGTGACCCATCAGTGTGAATTCTCCTCAAGATTATACATCACCACCTTAGCTAAGCATAGTTAAAAACAACAAGGCAATTAAAACAATACATGATGCGGTCTTTTTAAATGTATGAATGTGTGAATACATATCGACGTGGGGATGCTCATCCAGTTGGACTTGGGTTCGTCAGCCATGCAAAAGACCAGTCACCAACGTAGCATATCTCGTACAACATGGTGCTATGTCATCAAAATAGGTCGATAGTCGGTGGTCTGGGAGCTAGCGAAATGATACCCCAATGAACCTAATGAACGTGCTATAACATCTAGAATTAGCCACCCGTCATCGCCAATATACCATGAATGCATAATTAGCTAAACTATTATTATTCTAATTACAATCAACCAATTTAAGTAGCTTAATGGTCACTACGGAGGGCTCGTCACCCAGCGTAGGCCGACAGCTCGGGCATAGTGTCCCATGACCACCATCCCCGACTCATGAGATTTCCTCATCTTAGTATACTTAATAGATGCCTGTCGACCAGTGACCAATAAAATTCCATAAGTAGGGATTACCATAGCATGGTACAAGCCATCGAAGCCACATCGGACAAACCTCAAAACATGAGACAAATGTCAAATCGCAGCAGTAAAAAGGGTACACAAACATCAAATCAATTGACAAAAATGGTCAAGCAAGGCTAAATCAGAGCGGTTAAAAGAGATCATTTCTAAGCCACTCAAGCTGTATGCCCTATGGATGGTAAATCGCACATTAATGTTCCATATCCCATATATCTGAAAGTGCCCTGGTTTGTCAATTAGCATGAGTGTTGAGTCAGTTAGACTATAGAGCCTGATAGGAAGATCAATTCAAGCATCTGCCTCAACCGGATGTGTGGAAGCTCGCCACAGGTAAATCTGAGCCTCACATTGTTCACTCCCCAAGTATAGGGTTGTGATGTAGTAATAAACTCGATAAGACCGATGTCGAATCCACAGGGATTGAAACCTGTACGTTATTTGAAAATAACCAGATCTAGAACTAGGTTAAGATGAAATCTAAACCAATTGTGATTTGAAGAATAATGGTAAAATATTAATCTAAACTTAAAGAATTCAGAGAAGGGAAACTAGGGATTCAGAGGATCCACTTGTAGAGATCAGGGAGATCTACGCTTGATTCACGAACTCAACTGGACTTCGAGTCCCATCTTCATCCAGTTGAAAGATATGACACTAAAACTCAATTTGAACTTCCTTTTGATCTAGTTTTCAAAGAGATGAAAGATATAAGAATTAGGTATGATTCCATCACAAATCCATGCCTAAGAGACAAGGTAAACAACAGAACTTAGACCAATCCATAACCAATCAAAAGATGTATGAGTGTTAGGAAGGATTCCATCATCCAACCATACCTAGGAGACGATGGTGAACAATAGGGCTTCCTAACCCCATAATCAGAATAAGAAAAAGGAAAACTCAAGTCATCGCAGATCTAATGTAATATCAGTCACACTAAATCATTAAAAACTAAAATTTTCCTTAAAATCAAACCAATCAAAACGAGTTCAACGGACATAATCCAAGCCGCAGAATCCTCCCATCTCGCTACAAGCTTCACCTCTTAGCCCTAGCTAAGAGGTTTAGCCAACCATGTTGGCTAGATCACGCTAAAGTGAATAAATCAAAACAAAGCAATTCAACAACTTAAATCTCTCTCTCTTTCTCTCTCTCTCTCTCTCTCTCTCTCTCTCTCTCTCTCTTCACGTGAGACCCCCCACCCATGGCTGCACTCTCTCCCTTTTATAATGCCTGAAAAGGTTGTTTGCAAAACTCGACGTGAACAGCTGTTTACGCAGCTGCAGCCTGCGTAAACAGACAGCTAGCGTTTAGAGGCTGACTTTCCGCCCTTTCCTGGTGTGTATGGCATCCATCAACGGCGTAGATAAAAACATCACTTTGGACGTGTTTGTCCCCTCTACAAGATAGACGGTGTTGATTTTTCAACCGGAACAACTCAGCGGGCCGCAACTTCTGTGTTGGATCGGATCGCGGAAACCGTCCGGTTTCCATTTTCTACTGAGAACGGTGGGGTCCACCTCGGCTGCCTTCAGAGAATATCAATCCAGTCTTCGAGTGTATGTATCTCTGCCTGAACACGGGCTGAAATTTGGCATGGATCCGTGATTCGGATGGGCCACACCATCAATCAACGTGGCCACGTTTTCATTATTCCTGTGAACTTGGATGTCTGCATGGGTGTAAGAAACTGACTATAATTTTGTTGAAACCTTCTTCCAGTCAATTTGGACGGTTCGGATTGTTCGTGTGGGCCATGATGATGGCCCATCGATTCGCCTCCGCAGCCTCTGTTTCACTTCTTCGTATAGCAGGAAACAGAAGTTTCCTTTTTGGCTTAGAATTACGGGCCAGAGTCGGTTTGAAAATCCATACCGTCCATTGCTTTTTCCTCGCAAAACCGATAGGATATGGATGGTTTTAAATTGCCGTTGTTGCGGCCCATCTAACCTAGCTGTATGTCTTCCCTCCGCAGCCCATCTGATTGGGTTCAAAACAGAGTGCACGTGATGCTTTAGAAACTCCTGAAGAATCCTAGGGTACGGTCGAATCCAACCCCTTCGCATGATGGACGGATCAGATTGGTCATGTGGGCCATGATGGTGGCCCACCAGCTTCCGAAAACGGACAGCGTCCGTTGCTACACAGCAGCAGAAAAAACGAAAATTTCCGTTTTAAGAAATTGGTGCGGTCAAGAGTCGATTTGACTGACTCTTTGTTTCAGTGCACGGCTGGAGGAAATGTATTATGTACACGCATGTGTACATGTGAGGTCCACCGTGATATTTTTGAGAATCCTCCCCATCCATCCATTTTTCCATCTCATTTTAACCATGGGGGCCGAATTTAAGGTTTATCCAGATTGTAGATGGGCCCTGGTTTAACGATTTGTGGGCTGATCTGGCTATTGGGCCTCTTCCACAGTGATCTAATGGCTGATTTCCAACTTGTACGGTTAATTTATGGTCCTCATACCTTGTATGGAGTTTCGAGTCTATCAGATGGTGGGAACCCTGTGATCTTGCATTCTGGTTGGTTTTCGGGCCCGTTAAATGCGAACGACTTGATTTCCTCTGATCTTTGGCGTGCAAATCCATCAATTTTGGTCCTCTGGAGTCCGTCCCTTGCTGTGGTGATTTCAGAGCATCAATTACACACTTTTAGCACCTTTTTGTAGTTCATACTTGCAAATGTACCTTGCATCACAAACACAATTAAATTAGGATTTTAAACGGTGGCATGTTCATAAATCCAGTAATAACTGGGGTCTAATATGCAATATTTGACCCTCAACACACATCCCTTGTCCCAAATCACCAGGTATACTAAAACCGTTAAAACAAACTAGAACATCTTAGGGTTTTTAGGGTAAGAAAATGTTTTCAAAAATCAGAAAAATCTCTAAGTTTTTTACCTTGTCGATTTTATCGATACACATCTCGATATGATCTACCTGCGCTGTCGAGTCCTCGATGCTCCATCGATACCATCGAAAAGGGGACCAAATATGTCCAACAACCTCATACATATCTGGACAGAATTATTGATGTATCGATACATCTATTAATACCATCGATATTCAAATCTCAAGTCTATCGGAAGTAACTCGATAATATCGACAAACAGATTTTCGGCGCCCCTGTTTTTTCGTAAGAATATCATATAAGCATCAATATACCGAAGCCTCCTCGATACCATCGAAATTCAAACCTCGATGATATCGGAAGGCCTTCGATGATATCGGTCTTCGGCGCCAAGTTCTTCAGCAAAATATTTTAGGGTGGTTCATCTATGATCGAGGGTCACTCGATAGAATTGATATTCAAATATTGATGATATCGATGCCGTATCGATTGCATCAAACATAAACTGTCCAACAATATTTATGAAAAATCCTTTTATTCATTGATGCATCGACACAGCTATCGATATCATCGACATTCAAATTCAGATGATCTCGAAGGTCCCTCGATCATTCATAAAAACCTGAAATATTTCAAGTCTCTCTCATTTTTCAAATTTCGATGGATCGAACCTCTCATCGATGGAATCAGAGTTCAAAATCTGATGACATCGACAATCGTTTCGATTCATCGACTAGCTGGCAAAAGGTTTCAAAAGCGTATGACATTGAGTTTGAGTCATCGAGCGGACCATCGATGCTATCGAGAGTATACACTCGATGATATCGAACTTTGTCATAAATGTGACCGTTTTATATCTGTTGGAACCTTTTGCCTATATAAAGAGGACTTGTCTATTGTTGCTGTGAGAGAAAGAAGAGAGTGCTTTTGAGTGTTTTACCTTAGATCATATACCTAAAGCCCTTTCTCTCAGGGAAGTTCATCCTCCAATCCACCCTCACCATTGACATTCAATAGTATGGATTGGGGAATGAACTTCCGCATTCAAGGATCCTCCAGTTACTGTCTTAATGGCAAATCATTAAGCTGGGATGCCTTAAATGCATAATCGGAATCACTTTATCTTCCTTATAGGAAAATATTTTATAGAGGAGGATTCCGTCTTAACCTTGACCCAACCCGAAGCCTCTCATTGGTACATCATTTGGGTTGTGGATTAAGGAAGCCGAAGACCCTTCATCAACAAAGGAGGAGATCTTCGTTAACATGCTTAATGAGACTCATCAACTTATCTATAAGTATTTAGAGTCCAGATGACACTTGTGATCATTCCTTTTTAGGATTGGGTCTTAGGTGTTTCTCACCCCTTCAAGCCCTCGTAAGAGGCCTCCGGCTGGAGTGAACGTGGTGGGTGCGTTGTGTGGACCCTTGCTCTGTGGAGAGCATAAATATTTGGTTGAAGGTGGACCAGTCAAAACCTTAGGTTTGAGGTGAACGGTGTGAAACCTCAGGTTAGAGGTAAACCGCGTAAAACTTCCGTTAGGGTCTTATGGAAGATCCTTGGCCAATGTGCCTAAAAGTGGGTGCGTTGTGTGGACCCTTGCTCTGTGGAGAGCATAAACATCTGGTTGAAGGTGAACAAGTCAAAACCTTAGGTTTGAGGTGAACCGTGTGAAACCTCAGGTTTGAGGTAAACCTCGTAAAACCTCCGTTAGGGTCTTATGGAAGATCTTTGGCCAGTGTGCTTAAAAGTGGGTGCATTGTGTTGACCTTTGCTCGTGAGAGCATAAACAGTCAGCCTTAGTGTAGGTTGTAAAGGTTGAAGGTGAACCTGATTTAAAACCTTAAGTTTGAGGTGAATCGCTGTGAAACCTCCTTAGTGAAATCCGGCACACTCAAGGGGTGAGTGCGTCTGCCGGGAGTGGAGTAGACTGATCGTCGAACCACTATAAAAATGACTGTGTTTGAGTTTGTTATTCTTCTGATTGAGTGATTTGCTTTAATATTTTCATATCTAAATATCTGAGATCACACCTCACACACATACACAGTCATATCCTTCATAAACTAGTTGGCATAATATATACTTCTTAAATAGTTTGTGATTGGATCCTCTACTAGGATTGGAAGCCAGTAGAGTTATTTTTGAGTAATTCTAATATGAGCTTGTTGTTAGGATTAGTGCAATAGGATTTTAAATAAATCATATAAACTTTAAAAAGTCCTATTCACCCTCCTCTAGGACATATTGGCATATCCCTACTTCAACTAAAGCGGTCTTCACCGCAATTTCAATATCCTTTAAATTGAGGGTCCATTTCTTACCACAACCCATCTTGTTACATCCTAAGCATGGGTTCACGTACACAAGAGGGAATTACCCACTAGTAAGTGTAGTGAATAGAGATTCATAAGCGACTCACAACAATTCATATGAAAACATACAAATATAGCAAGCTAGATGTATGTGAAGCACTTGATACATAATAATCGCAAGGATCATGGATTGAAATTTAAATGGAAGCCATCATATAAATAATTATTACATACAATCATAAATCAAATATAAGTCATGTCTTAAGAGTTTATGACTAATGTAAGAGATCACATCCTATAAGGTAACATGTGTGATTCTGATAAAGACTATTACTTAACCAATTTGGAAATGAAAAGCTTAAGGGGAAGAAATCATCACCTTACTTGTTGACTCGCCTTCTAATGTTATTAGGAAGTGCGCATGCCCTTAGACTTGGATCCTATCATAAGTTATGAAATTGTACCATTAGATCCAAACTTAACTCACTATTTCTGTTCAAAGTATTGACCTAGGGTTTATATTACTTAGGGTTTTGATGTAGGATTAAGGTTTTATCCTAGAGTTCAGTTGTAGCCTTAACTTTAGGATTTGAATTGTAGTTGGTATACAATAAATTACAATGCTAATTTAATAATTAGAAAATAATTATTAACCTTAGTTTATAATAAATATTAGTTAATAACAATCATTATGATGATAATAAATACTATGATCTATTACTAAGGATAATATTTAAGAGAGTTAAATAAAATACTACTGTTTGATAAATAAAACCTTTGTTTATAATAGCTAGTTATAGCATAAATAATCTATTAATGTTCTAATTAGAATTCCAATGCAATGTTTGAGAGAAAGCGCACCTACAGTTGATTCGACTTGAATCAACTTGGCTCAGCATCTGAGTTGACTCGGCTCAACTCCCCTTCTTGTTTCCCTGAATACAGCTGCGGTTAGTAGGCCAGGACCTAAACAACTCTAAGAATCAGTGGGTTGCCAATTCACTCGACTCGGTGAATACTCGATTCCAACACCCCTTTCGACCCGACTGCGAATTGGCGACATCCATCTCCGGCTCACACAAGGAGTGAGAGCCTGTCTTTCTGTAACGCCCTGAAAATCGGGGGTCGAGCAGAAGCTTAACTCCCGAGTTCCAACGCATCACTTATGCAACATAGATAATGATGATTGAATGTTGTCCATATTAGTGCATTAAACATGAATGAGATTATACCAAAACAACATATCATACTCCAGAGACAGTTAAATTATGTAAGCGGAAGACTGTGATATATATATATATATATATATATATATATATATATATATATATATATATATATATATATATATATATAAAATACATAAACTGTTGTAAGTCGCCAGAGTGTGAACATGTTACCAGGTTAAATATTTCAATGTATACTCCAAAAATGAACAAAATGAATATACAAGGGTGTTCCAAAAGTGCAAAATAAAGTGTAATGACACCTAATCAGCAACCCTGTAACCCTGTCGATCAGAACATGGTTTACATAGACCCACCTGGTAGCTGTATAAAGGAGAAACCCTCCTCGACATCATAAAAGTTTGGTTCCACTTCGTTGCCCTCATCTGAAACTAAACAGGGTCTGGTTGGTGTTTAAAACACCGTCCCGTAACGTTGGAGTGAGTGATCAACTCAGTGGAACAATAAAGCAAAGGTTAACATGTTATCAATTCAGTCAAGCAGTAATGATAAAGCAATACAATCAAACATCCCTAAGTACTCTGATTAATGTAGGAATGGTATGTATAAATGATGCATGCCCTTGCCTGCACTCCCTCTGCGATCTTCGTCTAACGGTCGCGTATGTCAGTCACTTCCTCAGTGCTCTACCCAACGCCAAACGACATATGCAATGCGGTGCATGTGCGTGTTACTAAGTTCTTATTAGTCCTTTTCATGCAGCAGGATTGGGAAACTAATGTACCTCCATTATATCATTTCCTAAACTATGATCCATTATAGGGTCGTTAGTCCTGGTAAATCCCATACGATATTGCGGTTCTAGGTCACTGCAAAGGGCTCGTCACTCGGTGCAGTGTAGGCCTAGTTATACTCTAGTTACTATGGAAAGGCTCGTCGCCTCTCCGCAGGCTCAGAGTATGCTCAAGGTCACTACAAAGGGCTCGTCACCTTATCAGTGTAGGTCGACAACTCGAATACAGTGTCCCATACCATCGTATTCGGCTCAAGAGTCTGGGTTGCTCACTGGTCACTACGGGGAGGCTCGTCGCCCCAGTGTAGGCCGACAGCTCGACCATGGTGTCCCATACCACCATGTCCGGCTCATGAGTCTTAGCGGATCAAGGTACCAAGGTTAACAGGGATTTCACTGGTGAGTTTGGTACCCTAGGTTTAAGCGGTAATATCCAAACATGGTTAACATACATCGGGCCAATCGGGTTATTTGACGGGCTCGACTAGCACGAGCCCACATCGAGCTGATCGACATGAAGCGCATAAGCACTCCGTGTGGCCTAACCACTGTCGCCAATCGATATACGACTCGGATTCATCAGGCGCGTCTCAAGTGGCGGGACAAAGTCAGCCACTACTTCGAGGCCTATTACCGATTGCCTGGACTATGTAATACCCCTAAACACATTCAATTACAACGATCTAACATATGAGATACTCAAGCAGTAATGGAGCAATGATTCAAATCATACAATCAGTTGAGCATGTTATGAAGTACAACATAAACATGAATCCACACTTATGCATTTCTAGGTAAAAGCAATGAATATGAAATAAGGCATATGGAGGAAATCGTACATATCATTAGAGTGGCTGAAAATCCTATCTCAACACCCATTTAAAGAACAGTTTACAAGTATTTATTCATACAGACATATTTACAAACACTTAACATACACATTATATCATACATGGTGTGTATTGGTTAGCATACGTATTAGGGCAAGTCCTTTCGTCAAAGGATTGGCGCCTACACAACAATCACATAGCCACGATAGTTAGTCATGGCGTAAAATAACGCAAGGTTTATACTCATTTAGTCTTTTGCTCAAACACTTAGGCTACGCATTGTAAAATACACGACGTATGTTAATATAACATGTATTAGGCTAATCCGTTCACCCAGAAGTTGATACACATGCATCTAGCATACATAGACAACAATTAATCATGGCAAGCACAAATTCGAATTTCATACGTATACGGTATTTTCTACAAATACGAGGAATATAGTATATTCAACCTAGTTAACGTATAACTGAAAAACGAAACGGACATCACTTTATGCATGTGAAATAGCATCCATGTCAGTAATATATCATTAACCGACATTGAAAGCATTGAAAACCATAACCTATACGTTTATAGTCCGCACCTTATGCCGATAAACGCATAACGGATACGTTTTAAACACGTAGTCTTTGTCACCGGCAGAATGACAACCTATAACATGAACTAGGTTAGCTATTTCATCATTTCAGCTATTTGAAACCCTAGAATGGATTAGGGTTAGGTTTTCTTACCTAAGAACAGGATCGGTATCGCCGATAGAGCGATATGGGAGTGGTGGTAAGACACGTGGAGGAGCAGGGATCGAATCTTAGGAGTGACTCCAACTTCTCTCTCACTTTCTCTCTCTTTACTCTCTTCTCTCTCCTAAGGTTTTTCCAAAATTCATATGGAATGAATGAGAGAGGGTTTAAGGTCCTTATATAGGCCTAAAACCGATGGAAATGGCCTCAGGGCCAAGGTATACTTAGGTTATAGCCAAAGGAGGCTTGTTCTGATCCAACGGAGCACTTCTGAAGGCCCCCTTTCTATGTGCAGTCAGACTTAAGCTCCCTGACCATGGATCTAGGTTGAGTTAAGTTTTCAGTCCGATCGGATTTACAGATCGACCGCGGCAGGCCAATTTCACTTCAACGGTCACCGGCACTCGATCAGGGCCACAAGTTCGCTGCCATGTATGAAAAATTTCTCTTGATCTGAGGGTGTATTTGGGTCAGATCTGACGGTCTGAATCCTTATATTTGGCCCGCAAGCGATATGTCTCAGATTACTTAAATTTGGATTTCATTTCTAAATATATTCACGTTTCTCACACACTTCGCTCCGGGCTCAAGCGAATAGCTTCGGGACACTATTTGGACTTGATTTCCGAGGTGGTGATCAAGTCTAGCAAGGCGATCTTAATTATATAATCTCATAAAAATTGGACTATCGACGTGCGGTTCAGGTCCGATATGAAGTTTCGTGATGCTCCCGAGAGCTACTGGGTAATGAGATTGATTCTAGATTATAGGGTAATGTAGCGTCGATGATTCTACAAGTTTTGGGTCTTGCAGTTCGTATTTAAAGTGATTCAAGTGAATTTCACAAGTAAACTAGTTTAGCACTAGCTAATACTCGCCTAATTTCTAAAGGATTTAATCCTGTATAATTTCTGCCTGAGATGGTACTCGGGCCTTTGTAGTTTGTATAGAAGGTGATTTAAGCTATTCATACTTAATTAACTTACGCCCTAATCCCGACAGAATAAGGTCCTAGGGCAGTTCTACGTCCAAGGACATCCATTGCCAAATTAGGAAAAATCTGGGGTGTTATACTTTCCCTGGTGTTGCTGGATACACCGGCCCTTGTTTTGATGGACGGGACAACTTGTCGTGTAGGACAAACTCGGCCATTTCTGAGTCGACTCGGCTGAGTTAGATTCAACCCGACTTCTCCCTTGACTTTCACTCGACTCTTTCCTTTCTTCCTACTCCCTGATAGGAGGGTAAGGCAAGACCCCAGACTCGCCTTGACACGTCACCCAACTCAGCCCAACTTGGTCCAGCGAGTTGAGGGCTCGTTCGACTCGAAAACGAGTGAAGGTGCAGCGCACCCCTTCCCATTCCTCTCTCTTTATTCTCTCTTTTCTTCCTTCCATTCTTCCTCTTTTCTCTCACTCTCTCTTCCTACTGGAACTCTAGTAAAACCCGAACCAGTCCCAACTCAGCAGACTCGTCATGAACTCGCTAGTGGGTGTGATATGGCCACCACTTGCACCCACACCCACACCCACACACACACTCTCTCTCTCTCCCTCCCTCTCTCTCTCTCTCTCTCTCTCTCTCTCTCTCCGCCTCTCTCAATTTCTTTGTTCTCTTCTTCGTTTTCTTCATCTCTATTGAAGGCCCAGTAACAATAACCGAATGCCCAAGATCGAGCCTACTCGTACTGCTGGACTTGG
This sequence comes from Magnolia officinalis, assembly GCA_021015155.1. NCBI lineage: Eukaryota > Viridiplantae > Streptophyta > Magnoliopsida > Magnoliales > Magnoliaceae > Magnolia > Magnolia officinalis. The sequence goes on from JAJHSJ010000004.1 coordinate 82,465,784, forward strand.
CAGCGAGTCGTGGTGCAGCGCGGTAGCAACTTGATTCCACTCTCTCAGATTTTCATCCCTTCTTTCCTTCCTTCGTACTTCTCTCCCTCTCTCCTTCGGCCATGACCAGATCTTACCCCAACTCGAGGCAATTGGTGCGGCTTGAACGGGGAAGAAGAAGGCTGCCATTAATGACACTCTTGAAACTGATACTCCCTCCTCCAATCTGCCTCTTGCGGACAGTCCGTATGAACTTTAGGAAGCTTGTAGATGAGCTTCATTGAAGCTTGGAGGAGGTTAGGCTGATGGGTTCGAAGGGGGGAAGAAACAGTTAGGTTTTTGGATCTTTTTGCTTTCCTTTGTAAAGCCCAAATGACAAGGAATAAACGGCTGGGATGGCATCTCACGGACGACTGAGATTGAGGGATTCCACCTCACTTAGATCGCCAACCTGGCAACAGCAGGGACAATTTCTATTTTTGGAAACATTATGTTTGTAGGACCTGATTGTAGCAAGAATCGTGTGCATGCACATGTGTGGAATCGTGCTAAACCTATCGGGTTTTGGTCGCAAGTGGGTCCTCTATCAAATGGACGGGTCAGATTATGGCCTTGGGCCGTGATGGTGGGCCACAGATCAATGTACACGGAGACAGTCCATTTGAAACGAACGTTGACAGAGAAAGAAAGAGGTTTCCTTCTTCGGAATTCTCGGTTAAACTCGGTTTGACCGTGCAGTATCGTCTAGTGCACCACAGGTGCTTTAGCACCGGTGTACATGCACACCAATGTAGGGTCCACCGTGACGTGTTTGGAAATTCCACTCCCTCCATTCTACTTAGTGGGCCCAATCATAGACTTTGACCCAAGATCAGGTGGGTCCAAAGCTTGGGTGGGCCATACTCTTAAATTTCTAGTTCAAATGGTGGTTTTCCATCGATCTAATGGTGGACCATTCTGAATTTGAATATCAGCGGTTAAAATGGTCTTAGGGACCTCTTAGTTGAGAATTAGTGGTTGAGTTAGGGAGTAGATGACCTAATATGCATTTAGAATGTGAAATATTATTATTATCATTTATATACATTTCTATTATCTTATTTTATTTTTCTCTAATTTGTTGTTGTGGGTCATGCCTATTCATTCATCTACTCAGCACCCATAGAGCTTGGATAAAAATAAATAAATAGATAAATTAATTTAGTTTGTAAGTGGGTCACATTTTAAATTAACGGCTAAACTCAAAAATTTAATGTCTCGAATATTAAACTAAGTGGTGGGTCACCCTACGGGAAATTGGGAACCTAATGGATGGTTTAATCCATCTATCAAAGTGATTGAGATCCTAAAATAGATATCTTTGGACTATTTTGAAAATCAATCGGATGGATGACTTGATATACGAATGAATGTTGTACTAGAGGGTTGAGATTGATGAATTGAGGATCACTGGACGTTGATGTTAAGGAAAGGTACGTGTGTTTCCACACACATGTAAACTGATTTAGATTTTCATGGTAACACCCGAGTACGGAAAAGTACAGGGTGTTGCACCTACACATGACACATTTTGGATTGAGTCCCTTTTGCACTCCGTCTTTGGTTGCTTGATTTTCACTCTCTCGTGCTTCAATCAGCTCCTCGATGCTCCCCCGATCAGGTTGCCGCTGCTTTGCCAAGGTTTCAGCTCCACGATTAATCTCGTAGTATTTGATGCGTCTTCAACATGACCAAGATGATGGGAGTGGGTCGATTCTCCTACAACTAATAGGTAGTCGTTTATCCTAGGGGATTCAACTAGATGGGTCTCCTAGAAGAGTTGGACAATGATTTACCAAGAATACTTAAGTCCAATCTCTAGGAAATGGAGGAGTTTAGGCACATCTCAATGTTGAGGTTAGAATCCTCATTAGAGTTGTAATCTCAAAGGAGATGGCTTAAAACTCAATGGAATAGAGGCTTAGGATGAGGGATTTGCATATGTAATCACCTTACCTTCTATTGCTCCAAAAACTCATAGAAAACCCCAAGGACCGAATTCCCTTTATAAATAGTTCGAGCTTCAACGATCAAATAACGGGCGGATTTCGGTCCTGTTAATGTCATCGAAGGGTCTTCGATGCCATCGAGGATTCCTTCAATGCCATCAAAGGTATCCCCAATACCATCGAGATTTCCAGCCACAAATCATGTTTGCTTGCTAGACAATTCTGGACTCATTTTGATTACATTGATACGATCTTCGATTGTATCGAAAATCATTGTTTGATGCCATCGAGAGAGTAAGGGGAAAAATTTCAAAACCTTGCTGGACATTTCAGGATCTCAATCGATGCCATTGAGGAGACTTCATTGCCATTAAAACATAAGTTTCGAGGCCATCGAAGGGACTTCGATGTCATTAAAACTTAAGTTTCGATTTCATTGAAGGGACCTTGATGCCATCAAGAATTTCACTCATAAATCCAGTTTGGTTACTGGACATGCCCGACTCTCAATCGATGCCATTGACCAGGTCTTCGATGCCATCGAAGGTTGTTCGATGGCAGCTTGATGCCATCGAACATGGCATGAAATCTGTTGTTTTGGGCTATCTTCTACATAGCAGATATGCACCTCTTCTAGCCTTCTTTATCATGTTTTTCTTGGTCTCCTAAGGCTAAGGGATGATCAAATTTATATTCTTTTTTGGGACAAGATCATCTAGATGTTATAGAGTTGTTTTGGTCAAGGGTTAGGGTCACCAAGGCATCTCTTTTACCTGTACATGCTCCTTGATGCTTCTGCTCCGCTTGTGTTTTCGGTCTTTACTTTTCTAAAGGCTCAATTGACTATGGACACAATGGCTCACACGATTGATGAACCATGGTGCAAAAATGAGTGCACTAACATGAGTAAGTGTCAAAGTTTGGTTAGATGTCCTTATGGGCCTATTTGGATTCCCTAAAATATAAATTCAGGAAACATCATTTTCATGAAAATGAAATTTTTATAAATTCCCTAAAAATGTTATTTCTATTTCTCTTATTTATGAAAAATGCCCCTTCCATCACTGTCTTAAGCACTCCTTGACCCCTTCACAATGATCCGTGGACATCCGTTACAGTGTGCTCTAGAAAAGGTCATCTTACCTTGTTATCTCCTATTCAGATGCACTAGGTCTCAAAGGTGGACCAATCATCACACATAATTTTACTAGTGTACTTATTTGTGCACCCGTTTTGTCAATCATGTGATTCCGTGTGTCATGTAGTTGGTTGAGCCCATGGAAGCTGAAGACACAAGAGGATATGGAGTATCAAGGAGTGAAGAATACGTAAATGAGGTGCCTTAGTGATCCTAAACTTATACCCAAAATATCCTAAATCTTTAGATGATCCTATCCTTAATAGGTAAACTTGGTTTGATCATCCCATAAGTCTTAGGATCCTTATTAGATCATAATTAGATTAGATTTAGACGTTCCAAGTTGTTGGAAAACAAACTGCCAAAACCAGCTAACTAGGGTGAGTTCGATCGATCAATCGAGCACACCCTTGATCGATTTCGAGTGATCAGGCTTGATCGATTGAACATGGCTAAAAAATCTAGCGAGTTTACTAGACTATTTTGGCTTAGCTCGATCAATCAAGGTTCAAGCTTGATTGATCGAGGATAGCCATTAGAGATCCATTGGAGCTTTTTCACTATATATTTTGTAATATGATATTTGTGGAAAGGATGAATTTTGGCATTTTAAAGACCCTAGTGTATCCTAAGCTCTACCAAACCTCCTAGGCTCTATTTCAAAGAGATTTATGTATTCACTCTTTGTTCAAACAAACCCCAAGTGTAGGGCTGCGATGTAGTAATAACTCGGTGAGACCGAGGTCGTACCCACATGATTGTGCAATTTTTGGAACACCTTAGAACTAGAACTAGAACTACTTCTAAAATTTGATTAAAGAATAATTTTGTAATTGAGAAGGAATTTAGTAAAATTAAAACACTAAAGAGCCAAATATCTACTTATAGCCATCCTTAATGTTTAATTTACTTGATTCAATCATGTAACTCAACTGGAATCAAAGTCCTATCCTATCTAGTCGGATAGTAGAATGGTTAAATCATCATTCATAAATCCAAAACAGATTTAAACTTCAATTGAATTAGTTTCCATATTAATCATCAAAGTGTTGATCGTAAGGAATTCAAAGCATCTATCGTGCCCATTGTCTACGATAAATCAATAAATTTTACAGATCAATCCTTTGCAAAATAGAAAAGAAATTACTCTTAACTTTCCTAAGAATCCAATGTGCCCGAAATCGATAATGGATCAAAGTAAACTAGAAATGAATATTCATTCAAACCACATATCAATGAATTGTTTAACAATCAAATTAAATACTTGAATTAAATTAAACAAAAATATTAAGAATAATTACAAGCTTCGCCTCTTAGCTTTAACTAAGAGATTAGCTAATCAAAGACATGATTGAACTAAAACTCAAAAATAAAAACATAAAAACATCGAAGGATTGAAGGAGGATTCCGAAGAAGCTCTAAAACTCCTTGCTTTATCCCTTCTACCCTAATTCGTATTTAGGAAAGCTAAAATCACCCATTTAAATAGGAAAAGTTCACACTGACTTGAAACTAACTTCAAATTTTGCACTTATGTTATGCTTTGGCTGCAATCGACTGTAGCCTTCGGTCGCACTGAATTTTCCTTTGGTCACACCAAATTTTCCTTTCGATTGCAGCCAAATTTCTTCAAAGTCCATCTAAAGTCTTTGCCTCCCTTAGGTCGCATCAAACTTGCCTTCGATGACACCAAACATGGCTTCAGTTGGACCGAACGTCAAGTCGAATTATATCTAAAAATCACAGTTTCTTGCTGGACTATTTTGTGCACTTTCGGTTAAACCAAACCAACCTTAGGTTGGATTGAACAGTCTGTTATTTATGTTATTGCACTTTGTGATGCAACTAATCTTGTATCTTTCCTTTGCACTTGGTTTTCTTGGATCTATGGCACTTGAAATCTTTATTAAACACCTCCAAATATCAAAATTTTCTTTTGATAATTCTTTGAGCATTAAATCTTCTCTTTAATCATTCTTTTCATCTTAGCTCTCCAAATCACCTTGTATAGAAAAACATACATAATTAGATCGATTAAGTGCATCTATGCTTATAAAACTAATGCATAATAAGGGGGAACTATACAATATTTCACACTCAACATTCTTTTTGATGATTCTTCACTCTAATAAGCATTCTAAGCTCCTTTATAAGAAGAACATGATCTCAAGCATTCTCTAAAGTTTAGATATCAATTTCATAGGCAAATCCTAATGTCTATCAACCTCTAGAGTATCCATTTAGGTGAATCCCTACTAGGAACCTACTCACATAATTAGGTGTAGGAGATTAAACCCAACTCCCATTACCTTAGTAACTTCATTAGAGCATCAAGTGCAAGGTAACCGATTCAAAGATGCGAAAGAAGACCGACTTTAAAGAACGTAGGAGAACAAGAGAAGCTGATTGAAGCATAGGAGAGCATCGATTACCCATCTTAAGAAGGTGCTACAAATGAGCTCAATCTAACAAATTATTAAGTGTGAGTTCATACACTCTTTTCTTTTGTAGGATTGAGTGTAAGATTTTATGACCTAAACTCGAATAGGTTGTGTAGGACCTAGGCTCTTGTGTAGGGCTGAATTCACCAAACATGGGTGCATACATGTTATTCTCTGTGAGAGCCTCTGGTAGGAGTAAATATAAGTAATTGGATTAGGATCGAGGTTGTTGGTTAACTAATAAAAAAACTAATTAAGTTTTCGAGGGAGCATCCGATGGGAGTATACATTTAGGTCCTTGTGTATGGCTATAAAGGTTACGGTTGAACCTATTGAAAACTCATTAGATAGTGAATACCAGTACACTTAAGGAGAGTGCGTCTACTTGGAGTGGAGTAGGGAAACCGAACCACTATATATGCTTGTGTTTGTGATAGTCAATTGAGCATAATTCCTTTCATGCTTGTGATTATTTAGTTAAATTATGTGAATGCTTAAATTGGATTGTATGCTAGGCACTTAACTTACAAAGCACGAACTAGTTCACTATCTCTTATAGACTAGTCGCTTGATTGGTATATCACTTATGATCTATGTGATTAGACCTACTTTGGTTTGAAAGCCTTAGTCTTAATTTACTTTATTAGTTTAATTCGTAAATTAGTTTATTAGGTAAGCATTTTTATTTGGTCCTAATTAACCCCCTATAGGACTTAGCCATAATTCTATAGCTTTATCAAGCTTTCACACACACTGTGGTATATTATTCCACGCAATTTCAAATTTTGTGATTAACTTGGAGAAACGCTTTGGTTGTATTGCTCATTGTGTAGCAACAATAGAGACTTTTCCCTCTTTTAAGAAGGAGACATCATTAAGTTCATCATGGGCCAATACTTACACTTGCTTGACCCCAAGCACCTAAGCCACAACATCCGCTAGTGTGAGCCTTTATGCATGCACCTCTTCCTTGATAGGGCACAATGACGAAGTCACCATTTGCACTTGCTTCCTGAGCATTGTGGAAGAAGAAGCTGCACTCATTAAGCTCTGATCCATAGGACAAGATGTATGTGGAAAAACCCCAACAATGGTAAAAAAACCACAGATGCAAACTTCCACTATGAAGTAAAACGAAGATTAAAAAGCAATATACTAACCTCTTCCCTTAGAAGTACAAAGAAAACCCTTTGCCCACACCTTGGAATAACTCTCACAATACCTAGAAAGGCCCTAGGGACCCCTATTTATAGTTTAGGCAACTTCCCTTTCGTACCCTTGCGAAAACCGACTTAAAAATCCGCAGTCTGCATCAAATCCGGAAATGAATCTGCATAACCTCGACTGGTCGAGCGGACCCTCAACTGGTTGAGCATGGGCCTCGACCGATCGAGTACCGTGGAACCAAAAAACCAATGCTCGCTGGACTTTTAGTCGAGCCAGTCCACGACTGGTCGAGTGGGCCACTCGACCGGTCGAGCAGGGCACTCGACCGGTCGAGTGACCGTCCAGATGTGGCTCCACATCTCAACAACTTGATGGGGAAATGATGGAAGGAAAGTTATATCCGGAGGATGTGGCACCTGGGGAGACAACAGACGGAGTAGATTTTGCAAAGCGACCCTAAAGGTGGGCCCACTTTAGGGTCAACATCCATGCAGACACATGGGGATAAGTACCGACTCCACATACACACACAGTCTCTCTCTCTCTCTCTCTCTCTCTCTGTCTGTCTTATGTTTCCTAAAATATCTCTTTCCTAATTTTTCTTATATTTTCTCTCTCTATAATTTCCCTATATTGAAATTTTTTCTCCCATAGATTTGTTGGTGAGTAAGCAATCTAAATTTTAGCAAGAAATCACCTATCCTCTTTAAGGTGATCCCTGACCTTTCATTACAATGTTCTCTTAACTAGGTCATCCCACCCTATTGCCTCTTGTTTGGATGTACAAGGTCTTAGAGGCAGACCAATCATCACATATATTTCTGTAATAAACTTAGCGGAAGGCTTCGACTATATTACTCCATGCATAGTAACAACAGAGATTCTCCCTCTTCTAAGGAGGTAACACCTTTGCATTCATCACGAGCCAATGATCACACTTTGCTCGACCCTTAGCGCTTGAGCAAAAGCATCTGTTGGCGTCAACCTCTGTGCATGCACCTCCTCCTCGAGAAGCTCTAGCGATAAAGTCATCATCTATACTTGCTTCCTAAGCATTAGATGATGAACTTGTGCTCACTAAGCTCCGCCCCCATAAGCTTTTGTACATGCCAGTCTTAGCACTGCTTCTTAAAGATCTCCACTTATGTGACTAAATGTCTCTTCATAATCTCCTAATGCTTTCTAATCAACCTTGAGGCTGAAGAGGATGATTGTGACGAGAACAACAACAGGGATGTCCTTATGGGGATGTTAAAGGCTATTAAGTGCATAGCCACATAGCCTCATATCGCCTCTTAGTTGAGCTCAAAGATGACGAGGATGATCATAACTAGAACCACAACATGGATGCCCTTACAAATTCATCAAAGGCTATTAAGTGCATGGCCACCATTACCTTCACTGAAAAAGACATGATGCTTGGGAAGAAGGAAGATAATCGACCTCTCATGGTTACTAGCTACATCCATAATGTTCACATCAAACATATAATGCTAGATAGTGGTTCTATAATCAGTCTCATGCCACTTATGATACTTAATATGTAACATCGTGAACTTTTTAATACCCAAATATTGAAAGTTCTCGAGTGTTATCATGAAATTAACTTATTATGTACATGTGTACGATATGAATCTAGCTATCCTAACCTTATATCTATTCTCCAACACAAATTTGACTGTTGGGAATAATCTCCATTCATAGATCAAGCTATCTGACCGTTGATTTTAAGATAGGATCATCATATACCTAAATATTCTCACTTGTCCATCATAACCAACCGCCCAGTCAAAAATGCATTGCTAGATAGAGACATCTAACCGTCCACTTTGATTTTGGACCACCCGATCGTAATAAACTAGCTACTTGATCTCTACATCCACTCGTATACACATCAAGTTGATATTCTGATCCATTCATCTTGTTCATTACCTATGAATATGCTTAACCTACCATCAGAACTACAACATGAGAAACTTACACATGTGAACAAGACACTCGAATCTAACAATACACATGTTATACCCTCTAATTACCCCAGAAACCCACCTTGTGTTCTTCCGTTTACAAAAATAGTCATACATATACCTATATACACTGTTAAAGTAACAACCATCAATTTTTCCTATTTTAAACATGTCATATGACCATCCATTGTGTGGTTTGATATATGTACATTCTCTAATTAATTTGGTGAATAAATCTTTATTCATAATGATTTAGATATAGGTCATTTTATAAGAATTACTTAGAAATGTGCCAATAATCATGTAGAACCATTAGATTTTTCAAAACTCTCATGTCAGCAATAATTACGAAAATGCCATTAGCCTAGACCCCTGAATTCTAGATCACATGGTTCCCAAGATCCGTTTGATATGAAATTCTATATCATGCCTATGTATCATAAATTAACAGTACATGTCAAATTTCGGCCCTTAGATCATTGTAAAAGTGACCTAATTGACAAATCAGCCCCTTAATTGTCGATTTTGGTGTCCATCGAGTGAAGAAACCTCGTGAGTAGTTGTAGCAGGATATTATCCTTCATATGAATGACTTGTATTTCCCATAATATAGATCAAGTGTAAAATATGAAGACCCCACTTTGGTAGGCTTTTTCTTAGGCGCGACGTTATCCTTTCAAGGCCCATCAACTCCTTATAAATCTGGATCTTCCGATTTAACCACTTCCTTCCATCCATTACAACTCAAATTTGCACACTTTGGTCTCATATGACTATGAGGTTATACATAATTTAGACCTCGATATATGATCCTTCACCATTGAACGCTGAAGCCAGTTCCTTCTTTTTTATGCAAAAGGTGATATTTTAGATCTAGGTATTTTTGAAATGACCAAGCTATATGTCCTAGAGGGGGGGGGGGGAGGGTGAATAGGATTATGCCAAATTTAAAATAATTATAGCAGAATTTGAATAACAAAATAGCCAAATAAAGTAAATCAATCCACAATGATGAAATGAATAGCAACCTTAACAAATAAGTATTGAGAGATTGATACAAAAGTTGTTCTAAGGACAACCTTACACCAAAAACCAAAGTTTATGGTAGGACAACCTGATTTCTAGAAAGATCTTTGTATCAAGAACTCAAACTTTCTAAGAATAAACAAATTGAAACTAAACAGAGGAATAGAATGTAATCTCAAATATTGATTGTTCTAGGGACAACCATACACCATAGAAATGGCAGGGCAACCTTACAAGAACAATTTAGAGAATCTAAAGCTCAAACAAATAAAAGAATAGCTTGAAATAAATTGCAGAAATTTAAATCTAAACTATTACAACATTCCCCACTGAGCTTGAAATTACAATGATTACAACATTCACATCCACATACACTCCACAAAAGAATAATCAAAGATATGAAAATAAAGCACACTTCCACACAACACAAGGAGTTATAGTGGTTCGCCTGTGTGTACACCAACTGTTCAACAACAGCCACACAGAATGCTACTCCACTCCTAATATCCTCACACAGGGGATATTAGCGTTTACTATCAAATAGGTTTTCATAGGTTCACCAAAAACCTTTACAATTATGTCTTTTTTAAAGGGCTTACACAATTCAAAAAACCCTCACTTCTGAGTTTTCTGGCTCTCCTCAGATAACCAACAGCTTTGAAAATTTTCTGGCTTAACCTCAAATAAAACCAAAATAAATGAATTTACAATAAATGTAAAATACCTGAATTTCTCCTTCTATGTAGCAGCCCAAAAAGAACCGAGTTGGAGTAGAGATTTGAATGTTCAAGATCCATGTCCAATCTTCACTTTATAATGGTTCTAATTTCTAACAGATTTTAAATTAAAACAAATGGGCTAGCTTGAATTGATTTTGATTCCAGTAAAAGGAAAATACAACTTCCTCTTTACAGATTAGATTGAAATGCAAGAAACAAAATCAATTAACAAAGCTAAAGAAAGAGAATATTAAATAAGCACACTTAGCTTTAAACGGAGCACATATTTATCTCTCAGAAGGCCGAATTAAATTAGCTTGAATGGTCTATATAATTTTGAGATTCGTGCTCTATTTATAGTGTGAATAAATCACATCTTCGACTGGTCTTCAGTTGCTACGACTGGTCGAAGATCCAATAATATTTGAAAATTTAGGCGCGATAAGATAAGACGGTTTCACGACTAGTCGTAGGGCACCTTTGACTGGTCGTAAGGCACCTTCGACTAGTCAAAGCTACGTGTAAATCATCGCTATAGTTTGAGTCGAGGGTCTACGACTGATCGAAGAACCAGTCGACACTGTTCCTATGACTAGTCGAACAGTCCCCAGGACTAGTCGAAGCCTAACAACAAATTTCTGAATTTTTCAACAAACTTACGACCGATCCAGGAAATCCTTAGACGGGTCGAAGCAGTGCTAGGACTAGTTGACCAAAGTCCAGGACTAGTCTTAGAACAGGACAGACTCACTTATATAAAATATATGAATTATGTATCCAAAGTGGCCTACTCTTAAGGTCAACCTACGGTCAGTCAAACCTCAATAGTGAAGTAAGGACATTGAAACTTAAGGACTAGTGACCTTGAAAGTAGTGAAGCTTGAAGTCTTGATGTAGTTCAAACTTGAAAGCTTTTTGAGATCTTGAGTTTGAACTTGAAAGCTTCTTGAGATCTTGACTTTGAACTTGAAAGCTTCTTGAGATCTTGACTTGTGAACAGTGCTTGTCCATCAAAGTTGATCTTGAGTAGCGCTTTGATCTTCATATATGCAAGCTTCATAAAAGTGTCTTTGGCACCACAAATTTGACAACAAAAGGGGCTATAAACAATAGCACTTACAATCTCCCCCTTTGTCAAATTAGTGACAAAATCACACTTCTAAGATATGTTATAGAACACAAAGCATTGGCTTTAACGAGTCATGCACCAGTTGTTTTCAACCGTTATCAACCAACATATTAAACATGAACTTGCATATCAATAGTCAGCAGTCCTCCTCCTCTACACATACTCCCCCTGAGTAACATCATACTCCCCTTGAGTAACATAGCACTTCCAACATATTAAATATGCATTCTCTCCCTTTTTGTCACAAGATGACAAAGGAAGTACAAAACAGATAAACTGAGGAGAAATAAATAGAGAGAGAGATATGAGAGAAAACAAGAAAAGATAACAGATAATAGCATAATCAACTCACATAATTCATAGACTGAGCAAAGTCACAGATAACTACAATCTCCCAACCAGTTATAACACAAGAATAGTAAAGTTATTACAAATTAGATAACTGAAAAGATCTAATCTGAACCGGATGAAGGAGTAGGGATGGAAGGATCAAGTTTATGCATGCCTTTGTTCAAGCATCTAAGATATTTACGCATATACTTGAATTGTAAATCATGAGCAACAGACATGTTTTCCATCTTAACATTTATATTCTCAACCTTATCCTTCAATGCATGTAGACGTGCATTAAAGTCAGAAGACGCATAATCTGGATCATTCATAGAATCAGAATCAAGTTCTTCAAAGATATCATCCATATTAATATCATCAGAAGGAAGATCACCAGCTACTTCCTCATGTGCTGCTTCAGCATTGCCAACACCACCACCTTGGCCAGGGAGTAAATCCAACTTCACTTATTTAGATTAGAATTATTAAAAATGAGATGACGGATATGGGCCTCTCCAACTAGCATATCGACTAACATATGAGTAGCCAACACAGTCATTAAATAAGCAAAAGGAATGTCACTGTGTCCAGGATGGAGACAAAAATTAAGAATAAAGTGACAAATCAAGGATGGTAAACAGATAGATCTACCAGTGGCAATAGCATGAAGAACACGAACCATAAAGGAAGTCAATTCAGATTTATTACCCGAACAAGGATATAAGTTAGACACAAAGATTTTGTGAAGAACTCTGTATTTGGGTAACAAATACCTTGAGGAAAGCGCATTCCCTTTATGAGTCCATTGAGCATTCACATTACATAAATCTCTAGTGAGGAGACGTTTTTCAGATTCTAAGGGCTTGTCAGATAAATTATAGATAGAAATCCCCTCATCATTCACATGAATATCCATAAGAGCTGAAATCAAATGACGATCAATGTCAAATGGTCCTTCTTTAGTGGCTATTTTAAAAGTTAAATTTTCCAGTGAAAAATCACATATACATGCAAACATGGACTGTACAATGGACCGGTATGCTGGCCCACCCCAATGTAATAAGTTATCCCAACCTACAGCTTGAAGCATAAGAAGGATATCAAAAGGAGCAACATGATTAACATCAACAAGATGTTCAATAATAACATTACGTAATCTAATGTCCAGAACATAAGATGGATCATCATCGGAAGGCCGAAGATGACGCTTAGTGAGAGGGGCTGATCTGGAAGAAGAAGACGGACCACGCGATGTTGATTTTCTCCCTCTAGATGCCATTTACAACAAAGATTTCAAGAAAATAAAGAGTTGCAAAGGTTTGAGAAGATGGTTTTCTGAAAACAGATTTTTCAAAAGGGAAACCCCAAATCTCAACTAAATTTGAAATAGATAGCTTCAAGAGTAAAAGAGAAGTAATCTAGACATAAATCCACAAGAAATAAGCAAATGAAGCACTAACCATGAAGGATTTGGAAGGTGGGTTCGACTGGTCGTGTGTCGGCCCGTTGGAGAGTGAAGAGGAAATGAAGAAGAAAGTGATTTTCCCAAAATTTAAGTGATTCACGCGATCTACGACTGGTTGTAGATTTTCTTCGACCGATTGTGCCATGACAGGTCGAGGAAATCCTCGACTGGTCAAGTACCACAAAAAAAAAAAAATCAGATTTTCATGCATATTTCAAAGAATTGGAAATTTAATCCAGCAAATATATACAATATGATACAAATAGGCATAAATAATCAATTTAGAATGCACATGCCAAGATCAAATTTCATTTTGTTAAACCTGCTTTTGTCGAGTGGTTTAGTAAAAATATCAGCACGTTGATTCTTGGTAGGGATATATTCCAATAATATTACCTTTTCATCTATTAAATCTCGAATATAATGAAATCTAATATCAATATGCTTAGTACGAGAATGTTGAATTGGATTTTTTGAAATATTTATGGCACTGGTATTATCACAATATAATAATATAGAATCCTGTTTAATTCCATAATCACTTAACATACGTTTCATCCAAATAAGTTGTGTACAAGCATTACCAGCTGCGATATATTCAGCTTCAGCCGTTGAAAGTGATATAGAACTTTGTTTCTTATTAAGCCAAGAAACTAAACAGTTTCCAATATAAAAACAACCACCATTGGTTGATTTTCTATCATCAAGATTACCAGCCCATTCAGCATCCGAGTACCCAGCTAATTGAATACTAGTCTCATGTGGATACCATAAACCGAGATTAACAGTACTAGCAATATATCGAATAATCCACTTTACAGCAATCAAGTGCGATTCTTTAGGTTCAGATTGATATCTAGCGCATATACCAACACTTAGAGCAATATCGGGTCTACTAGCAGTTACATACAGTAAACTACCAATCATACTCCGATATAATTTCGGATCCACATTCTTACCTGCAGAATCTTTTGAGAGTTTCAAAGTTGTACTCATAGGAGTATCAAAATTCTTACCATTCTCAAATCCAAATCTCTTAATCAAATTCATAGCATATTTAGATTGAGAGATAAACATTCCATCAGGTCGTTGTTTTACTCGTAACCCAAGGAAGTAATTCAATTCCCCAACCATGCTCATTTCAAATTGAGATTTCATCAAATCTGCAAACTCAATAGTCATGTCAGTACAAGTAGATCTATAAATGATTTCATTTACGTAGATTTGAACCATTAAAATATCTTCGTTACGTTTCTTAACAAACAATGTTTTATCAACACTTCCCATCTGAAAGTTATGATAAAGTAAAATCTTAGTCAATTTCTCATACCATGCTCTGGGAGCTTGTTTTAGACCATAGAGAGCTTTGTTAAGACGGTATACATGATCAATAAACTTAGGATTTTCAAACCCTGTAGGTTGTTCAACAGAAACTCTTTCAATTAAATCCCCATTTAAAAAGGCACTCTTTACATCCATTTGAAAAATTTTAAACTTTTTAAAGCATGCCATGGATATAAAAAGTCTGATTGATTCAAGATGAGCAACTGGGGCAAATATTTCATAATAATCAATACCTTCAATTTGAGTGTACCCTTGTACAACTAATCTTGCCTTGTTTCAAATAATATTCCCAAGCTCGTCAGACTTATTTTTAAAAATCCATTTTGTTCCAATAATATGTTTATCTTTAGGTCTAGGAACAAGATACCAGACATCATTTTGAACAAATTGATTAAATTCTTCTTGCATTGCAACAATCTAGTTTTCATCAACAAGAGCTTCTTTTACGTTCGAATGTTCTATCTGAGATGTAAAACATACGCAATTACATATATCCTCAAGTTGTCTATGGGTACGAACACCAGTGAGAGGGTTTTCAAGAATTCGTGTGGTTGGATGATCTTTAACAGTCCTCAGATCAGAATCAGTCTGATTAGATGAAGTGTCAGATTTATCATTTACAAGAACTTTATCATTATCTGAACTTGAGACTGGTGTGTTCAAGTGATCATCAATGACCACATTGATGGACTCTTGAATCACACCAGTCCTTTTGTTCAGAACCCTATATGCTCGATTGTTTAAAGAGTATCCTAAAAAGATCCTTTCATCACTCTTTGTATTAAACTTTCTCAGACTTTCACGATCTTGTAAAATATAGCACTTGCTGCCGAAAACTCGAAAGTATTTGACAGTAGACTTTTTATCAAACCACATTTCGTAAGTCGTTTTATCATTACCTTTACTAGTGTAAACCCGGTTAATGATGTAGCAAGCTGTATCGATTGCTTCAGCCCAAAGATTTTTAGAGAGCTTCATACTATTTAACATGACGTTAGCCATTTCTTGAAGCACTTTATTTTTTCTTTCAACAATACTATTTTGTTGAGGAGTTTTGGGAGCTGAGAATTCATGTAATATTCCCTAGTCACTACAAAACTTTTCAAAACTGCTATTCTCAAATTCAGATCCATGATCACTACGAATCTTACTGACTTGAGAACTCTTTTCAGTTTGAATCCTTTTTAGAACCTTTTTCACTTCTTCAAGGATTTCTGATTTGTCCCTTAAGAAGACAACCCAAGTATATCTGGTAAAATCATCCACTATTACCAAGATATATCTTTTACCACCTTGACTTTCTGTTCTTGTAGGTCCTACAAGATCCATATGGAGAAGCTCGAGTGGTCTTGATGTGGTATTGGAATTCACCTTTTTGTGTGAGTTCCTTGTTTGTTTGCCAATCTGACATTCACCACATATTTTATCCAATTTTTGTAGTTTGGGTAGACCACTTATAAGTTCTTGTTTGCTCAATCTATATAAATTTCGATAGTGTACATGTCTAAGACGTTTGTGCCACAAATCAGTCTCGTCTGTATGGACCATGTAACACAATTGATTAGATGAGTTGGATTCGCTTACAATATAGCAGTTTTCAGACGTTCTTCGTCCAGTTAAAATTACTGAGCCTTTGTTATTTAGAATCTCACAGCTTTGATTAGAAAACCGTACACTATGGTCATTATCGCATATTTGAGATATGCTAAGCAAGTTATGTTTTAGACCTTCTACATATAAGACATTTTTGAATAAAGGAAGGTTATAAAGTTGAACCGTACCTTGGCCCATATTCTTGCAGTTGCTGCCATCACCAAATGTGACTGAACCATCAGTCATGTCTTTGAGATCGGTGAATAGACCTTTATCACCAGTCATATGCCTTGAACATCCACTGTCTAGGTATCATTTAGAATGGCTTGTAGCTTTGAAAGCAGTGTGAGCAACCAAACAAGTGACTTTAGAAACCCATTTCAGAACTGTTTTGGGTTTAGGAACATAGTTGGTCTTCTTATGTCTATAGTTGTGAGAATGACCTACTGAGTTAGATTTTAAGAGCTCCTTGAGTAAATCAACTATTTTTTTAGCCAATGGGTTTCTGTTCTGATTTTTGAAATTGATATAGCTACTTTTAGGTTTTTGAAAAGTTTTCATATTTTTAGAAAAACCTTGACAAATACCTTTTTTTTTTGAGTTTGAGGCTTCTCCTTTCACAAAGTTGAGAGGAGTACTCTTCTGTTTATGAGGTATGTTTTTATCATAACCCAATCCAGATCGATCGCCACTTTTTCTAGATCCGGATAAAAGTTTTTCTAACTTTGGATCTCCTTGGGCATATCTTCATGTATCCTTCAAACTCAAAAGAGAAGATACTTCATTCTTGAGTTTCTCAATTTCAGATTTCAAATATTCAATCAGGGAGGTTTTGAATTCCAAATCATATTTTGATTTTTGAAAACTATCTGAAATTTGGGATTTTTCTAAAACAAGTAAGTCGAAGCATTCTTTGAGTTTAAAAAACTTTTCTTTTTGAAGTTTAAGCTTCACAGTAATTTTACAACTTTCCTTGTATAGGGCATTATAAGCATCTTGAAGATCTTCTTCATTTTCATAATCACTATTCAGATTTTTTTCACTAGTTGAATCATCATGATTTGAAAAAGTGAACTTGGCTAGAGTCATAAGGGCCTTAACTTCATTGCCCGACTCGGTTTCAGAATCTTCTGATTCAGAAGTAGTTTCAGACTCAGATGATTCATCCCAAGTAGCCAACATACCCTTCCTTTAGGGTTTGTCCTTTTTAGGACATTTGTTTGCTAAATGCCCATATTCATGGCAATTGTAACACTGACTGTCTTTCAAAAATTTTTGAGTTTTGGGTCTAAATTTCTTTTTATCATTTGATTGTTGAAGATCAACACTTTTCTTACTTTTGAAAATCTTATAAAACTTCTTTGCTAAAAGAGCCATATCATCTTCAGAATCAGAGTTTTCTTCAGAAACAATTTTAGAAGATTTAAGTGCTATAGATTTACCTTTAAGAGCTTTAAAGTTTAACTCATAGGTTTGTAAAGAACCAACTAGTTCTTCTACCCTCATATTGTCCGTATCACGAAGTTCCTGGATTGCAATTACTTTAGAGTTGAACCTTTCAGGAAGTGAGCGTAGTATATTTACACACACTTTACTTTCTGGGATTTTATCACCAAGACCCCACATTGAGTTTATAATGTCAGTTAATCTTGTGTAAAAGTCCATAAACATTTCATTTTCCTCCATATGAATTTCTTCAAATTTGGTTGTGAGGAGTTGGACTTCAGATTTTTTTACAATTGATGTACCCTCGTGTGTCATTTCTAATATATCTTAAGCTTGTTTTGCAGAATCATAGGATATAATTCTTTTGAATTCATCCGGTGATAGTGCACATGTAATTGCATTTAGTGCTTTAGCATTTGCACTACTCTCACTTTTCTGAAGTGTGGTCCAAGAAAAATAAGCCGTTATTTTTATGGTTTTTGAACCATCAACACTAGTCACTTCAGTGGTAGGAGGGTTCCATCCATTCACTTTGGCTAGCCACACATTTTCATCCATGGATTTGAGGAAGATCCTCATCCTGGCTTTCCAATAGGCATAATTGGTGCCATCGAAGGGTGGAGGCCTAGTGACTGAAAGACTATCAAAATTTGACATCTTAAATAAATAGCTTAGATCGTTAGCTCAGGAAATAAATCCAAATAGAAAGCAATAAGAGCGAGCTATTAGGCTCTGATACCACTTGAAATGGCCAAGCTATATGTCCTAGAGAGGGGGGGAATAGGACTATGCCAAATTTAAAATAATTATAACGGAATTTGAATAAAAAAATAGCCAATTAAAGTAAATCAATCCATAATGCTGAAATGAATAGCAACCTCAATAAATAAGTATTGAGAGATTGATACAAAAGTTGTACTAAGACAACCTTACACCAAAAACCAAAGTTTATGGTAGGACAACCTGATTTCTAGAAAGATCTTTGTATCAAAAACTCAAACTTTCTAGGAATAAACAAATTGAAACTAAACAGAGGAATAGAATATAATCTCAAATATTGATTGTTCTAGGGACAACCATACACCATAGAAATGACAGGGCAACTTTACTAGAACAATTTAGAGAATCTAAAGTTCAAACAAATAAAAGAATAGCTTGAAATAAATTACAGAAATTTAAAGCTAAACTATTACAACATTCTCCACTGAGCTTGAAATTACAATGATTACAACATTCACATCCACATACACTCCACAAAAGAATAATCAAAGATATGAAAATAAAGCACACTTCCACACAACACAAGGAGTTATAGTGGTTCGCCTGTGTGTACACCAACTGTTCAACAACAGCCACACAGAATGCTACTCCACTCCTAATATTCTCATACAGGGGATATTAGCGTTCACTATCAAATAGGTTTTCATAGGTTCACCCAAAGCCTTTACAATTGTGTCTTTTTCAAAGGGCTTACACAATTCAAAAATTTTGAGTTTTCTGGCTCTCCTCAGATAACCAACATTTTTGAGATTTTTCTGGCTTAACCTCAAATAAAATCAAAGTAAATAAATTTACAATAAATGTAAAATACCTAAATTTCTCCTTCTATGTAGCAGCCCAAAAAGAATAGAGTTGGAGTAGAGATTTGAATGTTCAAGATCAATGTCCAATCTTCACTTTATAATGGTTCTAATTTCTAACAGATTTTAAATTAAAACAAATGGGCTAGCTTGAATTGATTTTGATTCCAGTAAAAGGAAAATACAACTTCCTCTTTACAGATTAGATTGGAATGCAAGAAACAAAATCAATTAACAAAGCTAAAGAAAGAGAATATTAAATAAATTTAGCTTTAAACGGAGCACAGATTTATCTCTTAGAAGGCCGAATTAAATTAGCTTGAATGGTCTATATAATTTTGAGATTCGTGCTCTATTTATAGTGTGAATAAATCACATCTTCGACTGGTCTTAAGTTGCTATGACTGGTCGAAGATCCAATAGATATTTAAAAATTCAGGCGCGATAAGAGAAGACGGTTTCACGACTGGTCGTAGGGCACGTTCGACTGGTTGTAAGGCACCTTCGATTGGTCGAAGGTCACACACGACTGATCAAAGTTACGTGTAAATCATCGCTGTAGTTTGAGTCGAAGGTCTACGACTGATCGAAGAACCAGTCGACACTGTTCCTACGACTAGTCGAGCAATCCCCAGGACTAGTCGAAGCCTAACAGAAAATTTCTGAATTTTTCAACAAACTTACGACCGATCCAGGAAATTCTTAGACGGGTCGAAGCAGTGTTAGGACTAGTCAACCAAAGTCCAGGACTAGTCTTAGAACTGGCTAGACTCACTTATATAAAATATATGAATTATGTATCCAAAGTCGCCTACTCTTAAGGTCATCCTACGGTCAGTTAAACCAAAATAGTGAAGTAAGGACATTGAAACTTAAGGAATAGTGACCTTGAAAGTAGTGAAGCTTGAAGTCTTGATGTAGTTCAAACTTGAAAGCTTTTTGAGATCCTGAGTTTTAACTTGAAAGCTTCTTGAGATCTTGACTTTGAACTTGAAAGCTTCTTGAGATCTTGACTTGTGAGCAGTGCTTGTCCATCAAAGTTGATCTTGAGTAGCGCTTCGATCTTCACATATGCAAGCTTCATAACAGTGTCTTTAGCACCACAAATTTGACAACAAAAGGGGCTATAAACAATAACACTTACAATTTTTCGATGATATCGAGTGTGCCTCGATCATATCTTAGACCTGAAATATTTCAAAGCAAGTCGCTCACATTTTCAAATGTCAAGAAATTGATCCTCGTGTCGATGAAATCGGTGTTCGAAATCCGATGACATCGACATAGGTTTCGATTCCCTCGACCAGCTAACAAAATGTTTCAAAAGCGTTTGACATTTGAGTTTGTGTCATCGAGCGGTCAGTCGATGCAATCGAGAGTATACGCTTGATGATATTGACCCTGCTTGATGATATCGAACTCTGTCATAAATGTAACCGTTTTATATCCGTTGGAATCTTTTGCCTATTTAATGAGAGCTTGCCCTAAGTTGCTGGTAGAGAAAGAAGAGAGTGTTTTTGAGTGTTTAACCTTAGATCATATACCCAAAGCCCTTTCTCTCATGGAAGTTCATCCTCCAATCCACCCTCATCATTGACATTCAATAGAGTGGATTGGGGAATGAATTAACTTTCACATTTAAGGATCCTATAGCTACCACCTTAATGACAAATCATTAAGCTGGGATGCCTTGAATGCAAAGATGATTGGAATCGCTCTATATACCTTATAGGAAAACATTTAAGAGAGTAGGATTCCATCATAACCTTGACCCAACCTGTCGCCATGAATTGGTACATCTTCTGAGATGCGGTTCAAGGAAGTAAAAGATTCTTCATTAACAAAGGAGGAGATCTTCGACAACGCGCTGAATGTGGCTCATCTACTTATCTGTACGTCATTAGAGTCCGGAGGACCCTTGTGATCATTCCTTCTGTAGGATTGGGTCTAAGGTGTTTCTCACCCCTTGCAACCCTCGTAGGAGGCCTCCGGCGGGAGTGTACATGGTGGGTGCTTTGTGTTGACCCTTGCTCTGCGGAGAGCATAAACATTTAGGTCCTTGTAGTAGGTCCTTGGCCAGTGTGCTTAAAATCGGGTGCTATGTGTTGACCCTTGCTCGTGGGAGCATAAACTTGTAAGGTTCCTTGAGTGGATCCTTGGCCAGTGTGCCTAAAATCAGGTGCTATGTGTTGACCCTTGCTCGTGGGAGCGTAAACTGTGTCATGTGGACATGCTATGTCAGCCTAGGTAGGTTGTACTGGTTAGAGGTGAACCTAATTTAAAACCTCCAGTTTGAGGTGAACCTGTTGTGAAACCTCCTTAGTGAAATCTGGTACACTCAAGGGTTGAGTGTGTCCGCCGGAGTGGAGTAGACAAGTAGTCGAACCACTATAAAAATGACTGTGTTTGTGATTGATATTTGTCTTTGATTACTTGTGTGATTTCTTTAAATACTTTCATAATTGAATATCTAAGATCACTCACACACAGTCACATCCATCATAATCTACAAAATGTATCTTATTCATCTGTCAAATAGCATTATGATTGGATCCTCTATTTGGCTTGGAAGCCATTAGAGTTACTTTAAAGAAATCCTGATTCATGCATATTTTCTTAGGACAAGTTCGATAGGATTTTAATCATAAAAATTTGAAAAAGTCCTATTCACCCCCCTCTAGGACATATTGGCATATTCCTACTTCAACTAAAGCAGTCATTACCGTAATTTCAATCTTAAACTCAGAAAGCAACATAGACCACTTGACAAGATGACAGGAGAGCATGGGTTGTACCATCAAGAACTTGATAAGATTAACTCTTAATATGAGGATGATCTCGTGGACCAAGAAGTAGTGACAGAACTCTGTGCTACGAAGATAAACACCAAGTAGATCTTCGCGATTAGTGAGTACTTTGTACCCACTAATGTAGAGCTGAGATAGTGTATGACATTTTCCTTCTCGACCTCATTGTTCTGAGTTAAAGGCGCAAAAAGAAAATTCCCGTAGTTTGTAATGTAGAGGACCAAGCTCTTACCCATATTGGAGCTACTAGGATTGGGTCTTGTTTGAGTAGTGTCTTAATGGTATCAATGATATTCTAGCACACCTTATCTCATTGGAACATGATGTCCTTCTTCATATGGTGTGAGAAAGTCTAATAATGCCCAACTAGATTTGAAATGAATTGGTGGACATAAGCGAACTTTCCATGAAGGCTTTTGAGTTCTCTTATATTCTTGGGTGGTGAAAACTCTTTGATTTCGTTTAATCTTCACCGGTTAATCTTGATACCACAATGACGGATGATGGAGCCGATGAATTTTCTTGAAGAAACCTTAAATGTGCACTTTGGTGGGTTTATGAATCTATTTCTTGTGAAGTCTATTTAGATTTTTTTTTAATTATATACTTTTAGCATTGCAAGATAATACTTTAACATATTTTAGTTGATTTTATTTGGTTAACTAATTTTGTAGCCATGTCATCAAAGATACATTTTACAGTTGGAAACACCTTTTGTAGTATTATGAGTTTCAAATAATTGAATCATGATAGTATTGGGTTTTTATAGAATGTAATTTCTGCATGACAACATTTTTTTAGTGCTTGGTTCCCAGAGTTTGATTTCATGCATGTGAGAGATTTGGGCCACATGTCAAGTAGTGGGGTTTGTGAACATGCACCATGTCGAGGTGGTTGTGTATATGAAAAACATTAAAGTATTTTAAAAAGAAGAAGAAGATAAAGGGATCTTATTTTGTCTTTATCGTTCAAGTGCTTTATTTTAGTCCCATATTGGATAGAGAAGGGGAGAAAGCACTCCTCTCTTAAGCCTTTGGAATTGGTGTAAAACTATGCACTAGCTTGTACGAACACAAGAGGTTGGTTTAGTGGGAAAATTAGCCTAAAAATTTGTTAATTAGGCATATGCACATGAATACTCATGCACATAGGGGGTGTTGATTGGTGTTCGCAACCCCAAGTGTAGGGTCGCGATGTAGTAATAATCTCGGTGAGACCGAGGTTGAATCTACAGGGACTAATCTTGTACGTATTCTAAAAATAAGTAGAACTAGAACTAGAACTAGAAGAAGATTTAAATCTAAATCTGGAATAAAAGAGAGTAATTATGAATGAGATTTCAATAATTAAAAGGGAACTAGGGTGCTAAGGATCCACTTGTAGCTATCGGGATGCTACCTTGCTTGATTCAAGAGACACAATTGGAATTGGAGTCCTATCTTATCCAATTGGAAGATAAAGCAATTAAACCAAATCTAAACTTTTCATTGACCTAATTCTCAATGGGAGGAGAATTGTGATGATTAGAAGGGATTCCATCACCCTACCATGCCCAGGAGACAATGGTGAACAACAAGATTTACCAATCTCACAATCTCAAAATAGGAAAAAATAATATTCAAAACTATCACAACATCTATTGTAATTTGAGTCACAATAAATCATAGAAAACTGAAAATATTCCTTTAATATTAAATTAGAAATCAATGAGGTTCAACAAGAATAAGGATCAAAGCAAGAAAATCATCCTAATACGTTACAAGCTTCACCTCTTAGCCTAGCTAAGAGGTTTAACCAACCATAAACATGATTGGATCTAAAACCCTAAAAGAAAGCATTAAAAATAGAAAAGGAAAGAAGAAAAACTCTTGGGAGGCTGCTCCACCCTTTGGCTCTACTTCTTAAAACCTAATTCTTGTTTATAAGTCCTTGGAAAATCCATATTTATAGCCTTGTCCCTCTAATTTCGGAAAACCGCCTCAAATTTACGCAATCCATGTAACGCTGCCTAATGCCTTCGATGTCATCAAACGTAACTTGAATATGAAAGTCACACCTTTTCGCACTGCGTAACTTTTCATGTTATCGAGAATGTGTCCAGAGTGTTCCAGCGAGTTGCTTCAAAAATCTACAAAAAGTTTGATGTCATCGAACAGCTTTCGATGTCATCGAACATGTCTTCGAGCAATCGAACAGTGCTTCGATGTCATCGAGAACTACATCCAATTTATCCCGCGACCAAACTCGATTTTCATGTAATTCTTCAATATCATCGAACCGTGGTCGATGTCATCGAACGGTGGTAGATGACATAGACAGTGAAATTTCTGCACTCTACACTTTTGACTTCCTTCCTTCTCCACTTGGTTTACTTGGATTTTGGTGTCTTGAAATCTTCAATCTTGGTCTCCTAAAATCCATTCCTTGCCTTGGTGATTCTTGAGCATCAAATCCATACTTTTAATATTCTTTTCAATCTAAGCCCTTAAACTCACCTCGCAATACAAACATGTATAAAATATACCCATTAAGCATTATCATGTTCATAAAACCAAGATATAAATAGGAGGAAATATGCAATATTTGATCTTAACAATTGATGTCTTAAATATGTAAATCTACATGTCTGTCGATGACATGTCAATGCAATCTAGCAAACTTTGATGCCATTGAAGGCTGCTCGATGACATCAAAAAAATTTAGGAATTTCACAATTGGTTGCTGGACACTTTTGGTGCCCGGCTTGATGTCCATCGACGAGCCGTCGGTGACATTGAAGTCCCATCGAAGTGCCATTAAGAAAATTTGAAAAATATATGTTTAGTCATTGGAATGTTTTGGTGTTTAGTTTTATGACATCAAAGAGGTTCGATGCCATTGAAAGTTATTCAATGCCATCGAACGAACGCGCAGAGTTACATAGAATTGCGTAAGTATAGGATTTATTTCCTATTTCGATTGCGATTCACCTTGAGGCTATATATATGGGTGTAATTGGGAATATAGTGTATGGAGATCTTTCTAATTCGTTCCTAGGGTTTCAAGGGTGTAGCTTGGGTGATTCGAGGCTTGTTCGAATCGGGCAATCTATATCTCTTGTAATTTTATGCTTTCATAGTGCATATCTGTCACTTTGTGCTGTTGTTTTTTTTCTAAAAGGGTTTTTTCACGTTAAATTCGGAGTCTTTGTGATTAGACTTGATTGTGTGATTAGAGTACTTTGCTTGATTCATCTCTCAGTGCTTCCGTAGTCCCCCAACAAGTGGTATTGGGGATTAACGTTGGGGCATAGATTGGATATGAAAGCATATTATCAATGACTTCTAATCCTAAGTTTAATGTTAAGAAATATTCTGGAAAAAATAACTTTAAATTATGAAAGGTCAAGATGATAGGTCTCCTAGTTCAGCAATAATTAGATCATGCACTCCTTAAGAAGCGACCGAAATCTATAACAGATGATGAATGGAACAAGAAGGATAAGAAAACGATAACCTTTATCCAATTTGCCTAAAGGATGAGGTCCTCTATAATGTCATGAGAGAGAAAACTGCAACAAGTATATGGGCAAAATTAGAGGATATCTACGTGAAGAAATCTCTTAAGAATCGCCTATACTTGAAGCTTCATTTGTTCAATCTAAAGATGACAGATGGAGGTGATGTTGAGGCCCACATAAGTAACTTTAATAAGATGATTTGTAAATTGTTGGATGTAGAGGAAATGATGAAAGATGAGGATTAGGCATACATCCTATTGAATTCTCTCCTGGCTTCGTATGAGTCATTCAAGGACTCGTTGTACAATGGTAGATCGACCCTTAGCGTTGATATCGTTATCTCAGCACTTATTGGAAAGGAGATAAGAAATAAAAGTAGTGACATGGGCGCCTCTACTGATGTACTGGTTACAAGGGGGTAGAATTTTGAGCGGTACAGTGGATCTTCTCGATCGAGGTCCGAATCCAAGGGTAAGGGCAAAGGAAAGTTAAAGTGCTGGAATTGTGAGATGTTTAAGAACATGAAGAAGAATTGCACAAATCCTAAGGTAAGAAAAGAGAACTAAAAGGCTTCTTCTAGAGAAGCTAATAGTGCTAAGTCTGACGAAGGTACGAGTGGTTATGATGTGTTGTCAGTTTCCATGTTTGGACACTTATACGATATTCGTAAGGATGAGTGAATTTTAGATACTGGGGCATCATATCATATGACTCTTCATCGAAGTTGGTTCACTAGTTACAGAGAGTGTGATGGTGGCCAGGTATTTATGGGCAATGACAATGCTTGTAATGTGGTGGGTGTTGGATTGTTGCCCATAAAGATGTTTAATGGCATGGAGCATACCTTGACCGAGGTGAGACACGTTCTTGGTATGAGGAAGAGCTTAATATCTCTTAGTGCATTCGAGGCTCTTAGGCGCAGATTCACTGATTTTGGTCGTGTCCTTAAAGTGTTAAATGGGGGACTCATTGTCATGAAGGCACAACGAAACATAAATCTTTACTGGTTGATCGGGAGAACTTCATTGGGTGGAGCTACAACGTCTGTAGCGGATTCCACATTTAAACGATGTGGCATGCACGTTTGGGTCACATGAGCAAGCGAGGCATGAATGTACTTTCTGACCCTTGTTTAATTCCATTTTTTAAAAGTTTTGATTTAATTATATGCGATGATTGTATATATTGTAAACATTCAAGGTTATCTTTTAAATATGGAAAGCATGTATGTAATGGTGTTCTTGATTATGTGCATTATGATATATAGGGGTTGACGCCTGTGGTTTTTGCTAGAAGGTTGTCATAGTTCATCACATTCATTAACGACTACTCAAGGAAAGTGTGAGTTTATTTTATGAAAAATAAATCCGATGTTTTCACCAATTTTAAGTAGTGAAGGTGATGATTGAAAAATAATCAGGGCGAAAGGTGAAGGTTCTAAGGACAGATAATGGTAGAGAATTTACTTCAGGTGAATTTAATCAATACTATAAGAATGAAGGGATCATGAGGCATAACACAATTAGCCACATACTAGAAAAAATGGTGTGGCTAAGTGGATGAATCAAATTCTCTTAAAGAGGGCTCGATACATAATTAATAATGCTGGGTTGGGTATGAAATTGTGGACTGAGGCCGTTAATACGGCTTGTTACTTGGTGAATCAGTCCCTTTCTACAACCATTGATTGTAAGATTCCAGAGGAAGTGTGGAGCGGTCAATAGGTATTTTACTTGGGACTGTATATGTTTGGTTGTGATGCTTACTCTCATGTATCGTCAGTTAAGAAAGATAAGCTTGACCAAAGGTCTAAGAAATACATATTTGTCAGTTATGGTGGTGGTGTGAAGGGGTACAAGTTGTATGACCGGGTCACATGAAAAATCATCATTAGTTGTGATGTCAAATTCGACGAAGGATCCTTGTTCCGTAAGGATGAGCATGAGGAACCAAAAAAGTTGGTGGTGGATATTCGGATGGACAAAGATGAGACTCAGGCTGAGGTAGAGACACAAACAGAAGTACATGAGTAGGTGGGTAGCCACATGTGAGAAGGAATCCACCGAGGGATCACAGGTTACCAGTGAGATACATGGATGACTTTAATATCGCATATGCCCTCATTACAGATGAGGGAGATCCGTCTACTCTTCAAGAGGCTCTTGGTGAGCATGATGAAGAAAAGTGAAAAGTGGCAATGGACGATGAGATGGACTCCTTGTATAAGAACGAGACTTAGGAGTTGGTGAAGCTTCTCGTTGGCTGAAAAGCAATCGGGTGCAAATGGATCTTCAAGAAGAAACATGGTAGGTACAAGGTAAGGTTAGTAGCGAATGGATATGCTCAGAGAGAAGGTACTGACTTCACTGAGATATTCACACCTGTAGTAAAGCAAGTATCTATCAGATTTGTGTTAGCGCTGTGTTGTACAGCACGCCAACAACGCAGTGAGCCTAGATCCAATCTCAGGCCTCACCCACAAATGATAAACAGGAAGAAATATAAACTAGAAAGGAATAAAAGCATTCAAACAAACCACAAGACAAGATATACGTGGAAAAACCCTAAACTAGGGTAAAAAACCACGGATGCAAAATTCTACTATGAAGAGAAACGAAGATTACAAGGCAATATACTAACTTCTCCCTTGGAAGTACAGAGAAAATCCCTTGCCCAAACCTTAAAATAATTTCCTAATATTCACCTTAACCCTAGAATAGCCCTAGGGACCCCAATTTATAGTTTTGACAACTTCCCTTTCGCATCCCAGTTGTGAAAGGACTTGCGACACGAAATCCACGAAACTCTTTTTCACATCCCAGTTGCGAAAGGATTTGCGACACGAAATCTGCGAAACTCCTTTCTGTATCCCAGTTGTGAAAGGACTTGTGACACGAAATCCATACAACCTCGACTGGTAGTGGGCGGCCCCAGATGTGGCTCCACTTCTCATCAATCTCTCACTTGGAGACACATCGCCATAAACATTTGTCTTCTTCATCCAAAGTGCACCACCTCCCCGTTTTCAAGCCTGAAGACCAATCAAAGCTGAAAAGAGCTTCAACTTCATCCTTGTGACCGCCTTGGTCAGCATATCCGCAGGATTCTCCTTGTATGAATCTTCTCCAGAGCAATCGATCCATCTTCCAGTAACGAATGTATGAAGTGATATCTGATGGCAATATGCTTGGTCCTTAAATGAAAGGCTGTATTCTTAGCTAAGTGTATTGCACTCTGACTGTCACTGTACAGCTTGCAATCTACTTGCTTCTTACCCAACTCTTCTATAAAACCTTGCATCCACACCATCTCCTTGCATGCTTCTGTAGCCGCAACATATTTTGCTTCTGTCGTACTGATAGATACTATCTTCTGTAACTGAGAGACCCAACTGACTGCAACACTTCCCAGAGTAAAGACATAGCCTGTAGTGCTTCTTCTGCTATCAATATCTCCTGCCAAATCTGAATCCACGTAGCCTTATAGTTTGATTTTTGATCCACCATAACATAGCTTTACATTTTTAGTACCTACCAGGTATCTAAGAATCCACTTCATAGCTTCCCAATGTTCCTTCCCAGGATTTTTCATGAACCTGCTAACAACTCTCACTGCTTGAGCAATGTCTGGCCTCGTGCTCACCATAACATTCATGAGACTCCCTATAGCTGACGCGTATGAGACTTTAGTCATGTAATCCCGTTCCTCCTGCGTCTTTGCCCCTTGCTCCTTAGATAGCTTGAAGTGCTTGGCTAATGGAGTGTTAACCGGCTTAGCACCTCTGTAAGTGCTATATTTTATATCCCTGTTTGTTGTCAAATTTGGTAGTGTGACGGTGACACATTTTATATGGATAATGATAATACGTGTAAAATTGTGTGGATTGGAGATGCCATCATCACTATTTTTTATGGTATCATATGTTCAGTTTCGAGTATATGACATGTACTGGGCATGCGAAAGAGTCTTCTATTATTTTAAAAAATTGATGAAGATGGTTCTTGATTTTCTAGAGAAAAACTTGATCGAAGATTATAAAAAAAGTAGTGGTAGTTGTGAAGCGAGTTAATAAGTGGTTTATATTGGTTAATCGAAAATATCATGGTTAGTGATGATAATACTATTTTGTCAAATGTGATTAGGCAAATGCGCAAGTAAAGATTAAAGATTGAAATTTACTATTTGGTTTAAACTTTATTATTTTACCTTTTGTAAGGATTATCTACTTGGAAAGCTCCATAGAACTCGCTTTTCATCGACCACTAAAAGTAAAGATGGTTTATATTTAGCTCATATACTTGTGCAACTCCCATTGAATTCTTGAGAGGTTCGAAGTATTTTGTTTTTTTTTTTTTTTTTTTTGTTGATGATTTTTTTTTTTTTTTTTTTAATATGTAGTTATGAATTTACACGCTTATAAGAAAGAGTGATTCTTTTAATGGTTTCATGAAATGAAAAACATTAGATGAAAATAAAAAGGAACAGAGATTAAGTGTTCAAGAGCTAATAATGGAGAAAAAGCATATTTGAAGAATTTAATGATTTTTTGCAAAATGAATAACATTGAGAGGCGGTTATTTGTTATAATGGTCAAATTTTAGAGTTATTTGGGTTCGTCGATGTAGATTATGCCCAATATTAAGATAAAATGAGATTAAGCATTGGTTACATTTTTTTTACTCGGTGGTGCATGAGTTGGATATCGAGTGTATAATATATGGTCGCCTTGTTTATTATAAAGCGAATATATGTTAGCTACATGATCAAACCCATGGGTTGACAACCCCAATTGTAGGGTTGTGATGCAGTAATAACTCGGTGAGACCGAGGTTGAATTCTCAAGGAATAGTAAACACAACTAGAACTAGTCTAAAAGTAAACAGTTGTTCGGATTTTTAATCCAACGAATTGGTCAAGGGTTTAAAACAAATAATAAAAGACTAAGGATCTAATAATCCACTCATAGCAATCATAATATCTAATTCATCGATTCAACTTTTATAACTCAATTGGAATCAAAGTCCTATCATATCCAAACGAAAAATAAAAATTTTAAAATAATTATTAACACTAATAAAACATGATTTTCAATTGAACGATTCTCTTATGAAGCACTCAGATCTCAATCGCAGGGAATCAAAAGTGTCTAAAGCACCCCTAGGAGAGAATAGATTAATCAATTATGTAGATCGAATCATTCTCTAATTCAGGTTAAGCAATTATTATATCAAAGCATTCATTGTAACCGTAGTTCACAAAAAATTTAGAAATCAACAACTCAAAGACTTTAAAGTAAAATCCGAATCAACTCAATTTAATATCATCATTCAACCCATTGTTATTGAATTAAATAAACTAAATATTAAAATTAACTACAAGTTTCATCCCGTAGGCTTAGCTAAGAGATTTGCCTAACATGACTGATGTTATAGGTAAAAATGGCCTGACTAAAGAGAAGAGGTCGGCTCGGACAGCTCAGTGGGACATGAGGTCGACCAGTGTCGGTCATGACTAATGAGCTCCTTAATGGCCAAGGTAGAGATGTCGGTCAAAATCAGCTCTGCTCGACACCTCTGCTTGGCCTCGCTAAAGCAGTTCGGCTCGGCACCTCTGCTCGGCCTCGCCAGCTCAGCTTGGTACGAAATTCTCTCCCAGTAACACACGATAGGAGTAATCGCCCACGACGTGATTCTTGCATAACTGTCGGCATCTATCACTCCCTGACATCTCGTGTAATGGATAAAATTGTGCCTGGAATTACGGACCACACCGTCCTATCTTCACTATAAATAAGAGTCCCATCTACATTGGAAGGTACACAACATGTTGCACTCTCCCTCTACCTTTCAACTTAGATCCCGATTCCCTTGACCTGACTTAGGCATCGGAGGGTCCCCCAGCTTAGCCAGGGTTTTCTTTGCTCATCCTTTGTGCAGGACTAGGGTCCACCCGAGGCGCATTGCACGGAGTGGAGGGTGATCCAAATTTTTTCATCAAGAACTGACATACTAGAATAAAAGAAAACATAAAAGACAAACTATAACCAAATGATCGGAAAAAAAAGATGGCTCTGTGGAAGCTCTGCTACCATTTAGTCTCTCTCCCATGCCTTAGTTTGTATCTAAAACAACCTAAAGCATCCCCTTAAATACGAAAAATTTGCACAACTTCATACCGACTTCAGATTTTCGCACTTTTCTTATGCTTCGGTCGCATCAAACATCACCTTGGTCGCATCGAACATCACTTCGGTCGCATCGACTGGATCTCTCAATTGTAATTGAATTTTCTGAAAGCTTATATGAAGTCTCTGTCTCCCTTAAGTCGCACTGAACCCTTCTTCGGTGAGACTGAATGCTACTTTAGTTGCACCCAAGTTTCAAGTTGAATTAATTCTAAAAGTCACAATTTCTCGCTAGACTATTTTGTGCACTTTCGGTCGGATCGAACCAACCTTAGGTGGCTATGTGATTTCAATCTGTTCTTCATGTTCTGTACTTAGTTTTCTTGGATATTTGGCATGTAAATTCTTCAATAATATCTTCCAAATCTCTAATTCCTCATCACCTTCAGCTTGATCTCTTTTTGTGCTTTAAATAATTTATTTAAGCACTATTCATATTTAGGTCTAAAATCATATCGTGTGTAGAAAATATATATTATTAGATCAATTTAGTACTAGAATGCTGCCAAAACTAGTAAGATTGAGGAGATAAATATGTAATATTTTGGATTAAGTGAGTTCGGGGTAACGATTCCTGGTCGTGAAGCCCACTTTGATGTATGTGTTGTATATCCATGCCGTCCATTTGTTTTGCTAGGTCATTTTAAGGCACATGGACATGAATGATGGGAAAACACAAATATCAGCTTGATCTAAAACTTTTGCCGCATACAAAATATTTTTAATGGTAAATCACTACTATTTCCTTTGGTGTGTTCGGCCTAAGATTTTGATTTGCTTTATTTTTTAGCCAATGCCCATATGGTAAAACAGATAGCAAGAATATACAACACATACACAGAGATGAGGCCACACGGTAGGACTGTCCACTAAGCTATTGCCCAGAGATATCTAATCCGTTTTTGAGTACGTGACAAAGTGAAAAAGCTGACCCTTATATTTTTTCATTTTTATCTCATTTTAGCGAGAAGAGAGTTGGGTGTTGTTGCCTAAAGATGGTTAAATTGTCAAATCATATAAATTTAGATGCCTCTTTATCTCTTTTTAATCATTTGCTTTTCGTGTTTTTTAATCCCTCATCATTCTTTGTCTTGGTTTCTGTTTTCTTTTTCTTCTTTCGTTAGTGGGCTTTGCTTGCGTTGATTAAATGGCCTGTGGACTGTTTTTTTTTTTTTTTTTTTTTTTTTTTACAGTGACCAGAGACCAATAACACCATCTCAATAGATTTGGCACATCAAATTGGTGTGAGTAGAATGTGCAGTTAGTGGATATGCACTTGACCAAAGATGATGGTTGTCAGCTGATTGATCATATCAAACTCTAAAAAGAAAAATGGACCCAACCTCTGGCACGTGTGTCATCAGATTGGGAAGACAAACGGCACGGGAGCTTTCATGTGGAAGGGGATTGGCTAGTGTACCACACAGCAGCTATATAGCTGCGGTAGGTACGTGTCGTGCGAAGACGAGCACTGACGCTCCTCGAGCTCCGAGTTGTACGAACGGTTCAAAGGAGATCAAAGTTACATGGCCCCACAGTGATGTATTTATTATATCTACACCGTTCATCTATTTTTAGAGATCATTTTAGAGCATTATTGAAAAAATCAATCATATCCAAAGATCATCTGGACCACACCATAAATAGTAGTGGAGATAATGATTTTCACTGTTAATTTTTTTAGGGCCCACCATAACGTTTACTTACCATCCAATCTGTTGATAAGGCCACAAAGACAGGAATAAAGAGGAAAAACAAATTTCATATTGATCCAAAACTTATTTAATCCCAAAAAGGGTTTCAATGGTAGACGTTCAATTTCCCACTGCTTTTTTCAGTGTGGTCCATTTGATAGTTAGATCTGTCTTAATTTTTTTTGTCTCAAGCCTTAATACGAGCTAGCCAAATGGATGAACGGTTTGGATATAACACATACCTCATGATCAGACCTACAAAACTTACTAACGGCAATACAACAGCTGTATAGCTGGTGAGAGGTGCATCAGCCAATCCGCTACCCTTTCATGTGGGACCATCGTTGTAATGATAACCTGAGCTAACACGTTAATTTGTACTTAGCAAATGAAAAATCTTTGTTGACCAATAATAAACAACCGAAAGTAAAAGTAAAGATATGTACACAAAAGAAGGTTAGCCACCTTCTAGCTTGGAATCCTAGATGAGGTAGGAGCACCGACTACCTGCTAAGTGGCAGATAGGGTGGTATATCTAGACCATCCATTAAAAGGTTTCTAATCCATGGATGGACCACAGCTGAAAATCTCCCAAAATGAACGATCAGTATGGAGTCAAACGGAGAATGGACTGCCGCCTCATTTAAACGTTGGCTATTTAGTAGTTGGACGGTTCAGATCTACCTCCCCCACCTTCCATGTGTTAGGTATCGGGCTACAAACGGCCACACATGGCCAGCGCGATCCACTAGAAGTCGAAGTCCAACGACTCAACTAATCACATACAATCCAACTAAAAGCAGCGATTAGAAAAGAGATGGTCTCAAGCTCAACCGGTTGCACCACAACTAACCATCCAACAATAAATAACTTCCAACTTTTCATGTAAGAGAAAAATCCAACCCATCCAATATTTTTACGCCATAACAAAAATCACTTTCTCTAAAAAATCAACCACATCCACTCATCAAGTGGACCACACTTGAACTTTTCTATTTATAGGCGGCCATATTTAGTTTTCTCTGGTGTGACCCACATGATGAATTAGGCCAAATTTTAGATAATATGATCATCATGGTGGGGCCAAGCTATTGGACGGATTGGATTTTCCAAAAACATGAAAGATTGGAAGTTATCCAGTGAGAGGTAAAGTAACGCGGTACAATTAATTGGACGTGAGACCATTGCATTAAAAAAGAAAAAGTTAATCTGATGCTCTGTAGATGACTACGAAACAAGGAAGGATAGCCCTCGGATTGAATACGGTCAGATCCTCGAGATTTGAGTAAATCCCGGCATGACCAGCCACCGAATCGTACGTAGCGGCCGACACGTTCTCATCATCCCCAGCCATCAGGTCTCCACGGCTCACCCTCCCAGCTATGACCCGACACACCAGCATTGCCCTTTTCCCTTCCTCCAATCCCACGCGCAAGCTGTCGTGGGCTCTACCACTGCTGGCGGTAGTGCGCACACCCTTCCCGCCTGGGAACCCGTGGCGGATGATGGTGCATATACCGCAGCAGCCTGGGACGGACCCACAGAGGGTGGACGACCCGCGTGCTCCGAGTGCGCACGTTAGTGTGGTGCAGTGGAAGCGGAGGAGCTCGTTACCGTCAGCGGCGCAGCGGTTGTGGGTGTTGGTGGAGGCGCGGGACTTAACAGAATGGCGGTAGTCCTCGAAGCGGGCGAGCGTCCGCTGGGTGTTGTGGACCTTTAATATCCGTTCGATCTTACAGATGGGGCTGTCCGTCTTCTGCCAGCTGGATTTGAAGATTATCTCCACGATGTTCCGTCCGGAATCCTCTTGGCCCAGCTCCGAAACTGGCGAGAGAAACCATCTATCAGATTTCTGAGAAAAAAATAATTAAAAAAAATAATACTTGGGCGGAGGGTAATCTACGAGCCAGTGGCTTAGCTGCGACCCCGGAACAACGACGTGGATTAGACCCTGACGGCGGGGCGCGAACTTGATGTATGCATTGTATATCTATGCCGTTCATCCGTTTTGCCAGGCCTTTTTTTAATTTTTTTATTATTTTTTTATTTTTTTTTAATAATTATTTTTAACACACACCCACACCACATAAGCACACGATCCTATTCTCTCAACGTTGAAACAGAGTTTAAAAAAAAAAAAAGCAAATTTAAAATTCAAGAGTCCAAAAATTAAGCAGATCCAAAACTCATGTGGGCCACACCAAACGGAAATGTACACTACTGAAACCTTACTAGAGCCGGCCATGATGTTTATATGTCATCCAAACCGTTCATTAGGTTATTACCATTTAGATAAACTGTAGGTACAAGTATCACCGTAATACAAAACTTCTGTTGGCCCCACAAAGTTTCCAACGATGGGCATTCAATCCTCACTGTTTTGTGTGGCATGGCCCTGCAAGAGTTTTAGATAGACATATTTTTACACTCTGCGCTATTGTTGCGTTGATGTACAAAGTGAATTTGGCACTGGCATCTCTCTGGACTCCACATAGCCTTCGGACCATAGGAACTTCTTGTGACCGGGGCACAGGCAATCCACGTCCATAAATAGGGCATGGTTCGTTTATCTAAACCATCAATCTACAGCCCCATCCTAGCCGTTCAATTGTTGGATGGAAATCCATGGTTAAGAAAGAAATGTAAACTACCCACATGCAGTGGAGGGAAAGACCTCAATTTGAGAGATTTGGGGGGCACGATCCGTCCACTATGGAATGGTCCACGTAGAAACTAGTGAATTTTGGAAAAACTCCCGTTCAGTCATAAATAGCCAAGTCGGCCTTCATGTTCTAATTTGGGTTAGGTTCCGGACCAGACCCGTTAATTGTTGGGTCTACGACCCTCAGGACCACTTGACCCACTTGCACTGGAGAGAGAGAGAGAGTAGAAATGGGTTCCAATGAGTCAGATCAGAGAGATATTTTCCATCCAGAAATTACAAAATGTAGAAATTTTTACGCAAGATAAAGACATTTCTCTCCTGAAAAGAAAAAAAAAAAAAAAAATAAAAAAAATAAAATCCATATTAAAGGAAATAGAAATGATTTTACCTGCATGCCTAACTGCTTGATGACTTTCTAAGCTTTCAGTCTTACTAAAAACCTCTCCACACTCCGAGCAAGCGCAGATGTTTGTCCTTGCTGATGGGTACCTTTTTTCACATTTTTAAAAAGCTTTCTTCTCAGGAAAAACTCCAAAGAAGAAAATCAATAATAACAAAGAACTAAGACTAGTAGTATTAGTCCTAGTACCTGCTGGGATCAACAATCATATGGCATTCGTAGCACCCAGAAAGCTTCCTCAATTGCATTCCTCTCGATGAAGACGATGATGAATATGGGCCGCTTGATCGGACAACTGAACATGTGGACCGGTTCGACCCAACACTTGCAGTGTTTCTCCGCAGAAGGCCCGTTTCCTGCCCGACGCTGCTACTTTCAGGGGAGTTCTCATCTCTATGGGTGACTCTGGTGTTTCCATGAACGACATCTCTGAAGCTGCAGATAGAATTGCAGGAGGAGCTGAGCTTGGAATAGCCGACGTTCTTGGAAGGGTCGTGGACTTCGGAGGCTTGGGTCTGCTTGCAGGTGAGGATGCTCTTGATCTGCTCCCACGAAGAGGGTGGCTTCGGTTGTTGCTTTCTCTTGCGTTTGGGAGGTGGGTGGTGATGGTGATTTTGGGATGGTGATGGTGTTGGTAGGAAAGTAGATAGCGCCATGAATAGAAGAGCGAGAAAGAAGCTGAGGGGAGATAGAGAAGCTTTTTCTACCATAGTTTTTCTTTTTTCTTCCTTTGATATTTCTTGGGTGGAAGGAAAGAGGAAGATGGACCTGTCTCTCTCTCCTCTTGCTGTCGAGGGATCCGAGAGAAGCAGAAGAAGCAAAGAAGGTGGTGGGGCTTTGTTTTTATATCTTTGCCTTTTCTTTGGGAGTAGAAGCTGGTAAATAAACCTTGGTTTTGCGTGAAATTGCAGAGTGCTGGACTACCCACGTGACATCACGTTAGGTCACTGTTTTGACAGAAATAACCTAGACTGCCCCTAATCTTAGCATTAAGCGTCGTTTGGCAGCAGGTTTTTGGATTCCGAACTCAGAGTCCAATTCTTGGGGCTGTTCGGCTACGATCTTAGTTCTCTGTCCAGTTCGTCTGCTTTTCACTTCCTCCTTTTTCTTGTTTTCTCCTGTTACTAGTTCCTTTTCCTGTTCCAGTCACATGATAGGTGAGGCCTCTAAGTTTTTGTTGGGTCCCACCGGAAAGTATGTAAAGTTCTCACAGTAATGAAAATTGATGGCATGCCAACAAAAAAAAAAAAACTCAGAGTCCAATTCCTTATAATAAACTGTGCATTCTCTCAGGTGGGCCACCTTACAGAAGCAGCGGGAATTAGAGGACTACCGTTGAAAACTTTTTGAGCTATGGAAGACTCTGATCAAGCTGATATTTATGTTTTCTCTTCGTCCAGGTCTGGGTTACCCTACCAAGGAAGTTAGATGGCAAATAAACCACACAATGGACCCTGGGAAGGTTTCAACGGTAGTTGTTTAACCCCTGCTGCTTTCTGTGGTATGGTCCACCTGAGCTTTGTATGTACCTCATTTTTTAGCTTATACTCTAAGATAATCTGTGAAAATTGATGGACGGTGTGGATCTAAAACATTAATCATTTCGGGGTCCAGAGAAGTTCCATGCATTAAAAGTGATGTTGTTGTGTAGCACCAATCTATCCTGCAGGGAAAAATCCGAGTGTATATTGTTAGCTGGAATCATCGGTAATGAGGATCAATGAGACGCAATGGCACTGAATTTTCTTGTGCCTTCGACACAGACCATCTGCACTCTTGAAAATCAAGAATTTTGGGTTTTTCTTTTTTTTTTCATTTAAAAAAAAAAATCCAAATTAGATTTGAAATTCAGGATTTTGGGATGCCAACGTAGTGGATTTAAATTCCAAATGCGCAAAATTCATATTACCAACGACCTCTTAATTAAATAGAGGTTCTCTAACCATTGGTATCCTTTGTTGCTCGATCCTTGGCCCTGGCCATGGTTTATTCCATTCTTTCATCGACTATTTCATATGATGGATGGCCCAAATGTAGGAAATCCATTGGTCAGCAATCTTCACCATCCATGATATACTAAAATGATTGTAGAAACCGTTTTTCCAGGGAGATGATGCGGTGGAGTTGTCAGATCGATCACTCGACAGCACACGCGGCAGGTAACCTTCTAGTGGACCAATGTCCCGTGTTACAAAGACTTCCATCTAATATTGGTCAACCATAGTTAATTTCGTTGGCGAGCCTTGTCCCTTGTCATTTTTAAGGCTTATATTGGTCTGCCTAAGATTCAGACTATCAGTAATGCTGATGTGATTCTGGTGGAGAGAGATTGAAGAGTCAAGTCAAATCCACGGCTTTTTTATTTTACACACGCGCACGCACCCCCACACACTCACGCTAGTGGAATTTCACCACTCATGGATATTCGAACCCTTGACTCTTATATGCCAGGGACATTCATCAAATCCACGGCTTATATGCCAGGGACATTCATCAAGGTCCTCACAGAAAGCACTACGTCTGCTCGTCAGGTGGGCCACACTTGCCCGTTCCAGGTAGGCCTTGAGTCATTTTTCTAAGTGTATCTTCGACATACTCGTGTGGTTCGCATGGTAAGTGGAACGGCCTTATATATATATATATATATATATATATTAGACGGTCTATCTTTTTGGTAGGTGGCCCAACCAAGTGAATGTTCTATGTCTATCCTTACCTCTTCAGCACCTCTCCGAGGGTTGGGTATTTTCCATTTTTAGCTGTTCATCAGTGGTAACTGAAAGTTAACATAGGTGAGTAATTTTAGAGTCATTTATTAAAATCCATCTATCTTTTGATTTAAAGTAATACGCCTACCTTTTCACTCCGTTATCGCTGTAACCGCATGACATCTTACGTTGTTCAAATGGTATACGAAATCATAGGTTTTTCTAAATGGTAGAAATGCCCTTATGTAAAAGCAATCGGGTGTTAAAACCGACAGTAAAAGAAGAATTTTGAGTAACCTTTTCAAAGGTTTTCATTTAGGATTTTCATCTCATTGCATCTCCTTCGATTGGAACCCTCGTCTCCCATCTCATCGCATCTCCTTTGATCAGAACCCTTGTCTCCCATCTCATCGCATTTCCTTCGATTGGAACCCTCATGTCCCATTTCAACCATCAATTGACAGGAAACCCATTCCTCCGCTGGTAGATCTGAAACACTTCGAGCTGAAACCAACAGAAGCAACATCTCTTCTATTCCCCTGTTCTCGAACGACAAAACAGAAGCAACATCTCTTCTATTCCCCTATTCTCGAAGGACAAAACAGAAGCAACATCTCTTCTATTCCCCCGTTCTCGAACGACAAAAGTATACCCTCTTCCCAACTCTTACTCTTAGTGCTGCGGTAAAAATCCTACCCTCTTCGAGCAACGGTAACATCGGCTTCTTTTATTCTCGTGCATATTTATAGATGTCCGCTATGGGTGCAGGGCTCATGTTCTATGGCAGCATCCATATCTTTCTGATTTTTTTTTTTTTTTTAATTTTTAAATTTTTAAATTTTATTTTTACATCTTTTATTGTGTGTGCAGGGCTCCCATGATTTTATCTTTTTAAACATTGTATATATATCAGATCCTAGCACGGTGATATAGTCGGTTGAATCCTTAAAAGTTGAAGATCGAAGACACAACTGGATACGAGTATTAAAGAGCGAAGAACAAGTAAATGAGGTAATTAGGTGACCCTAGCTGTTGACCCAAAACAATCCTTGCCTCTAAATGATCATAAACCTATAGGTAGACCTTATTGATAATCCATTAGCCTTAAAATGTTTAATTGAAATATGATAAGTAAGGCTAACAGATGTGCAAAAGTATTGTTGTAAAATCATATGCTTAAAACAATTGTTTTTGAGTGGTCTTTGATTCCATAGACAACCTGTTGATGGGACTTGATCCGATTAAAGGTCCACTTGATCAGATAGAAGAATGAGTCCAACAAGCATCAGAGAAATTTCAGAATTTTTTCAATGGGATCGATACATTGTTCTTTCCCATCAAAAGAGCCGTTTTATAGCCATTGCAAATCGGTTTCTTATAAAATGACATTTGGTTTTTGGGCATTTGTATGATTTTTTGGTGCAATAAAAGTATATGTGATTGCATTAGTATATCCCTCATCCTAAGCCTACAAATTAATGAGTTCTAAGTCATCTTCATTGAGATTAACAATATAATGAGGATTTCAAACTCCACATTGAAGATGAGCTTGAAAGTGTTTATATATTTAGCACACAAGGTTGTCAAATTTCATAAGACAAAAGATACACAGTGATACCGGTCAGATCGCTAGTACGGTTAAATCGCAACTACACTTCATCTCGTGAAGATTAGCTTAAGGTTGGCTAATCATCTCAAGACGTCGCTCAATTTTAGGTTTATTAAGATTAGAAGATTTCTGTATTAGCCAACCAACAGGTGATATAATCGTAGAAAGACCTTACGTTAGGTGCTTTCAAAAATTATTTATTTTGGGTTATCTATGATGTAATTGCTCTGGAGTTCGGCCAGCTTAACTTAAGGTTTGACCAGTCTAACTTCTTCGGCTAACTTAACTTTACGTTCGGGCTAAATTTCAGATTTAAATATTTGAAAAATCTGTTGCAAATTCGGCCAACCTAACTTTAGGTTCAACTAGCCTAACTTGAAGTTCGGCTAGCCCGAGTGCAGTTTGGGTCAAATTACAGCAATGAATTCTCGAATTTTTGAGAGAATTTGGCCAGCCAAATTTTGCCTTGGGCCAACCGAATTTTGTATAAATCTTATCCCGTATAATCCGATAGCCGTTAGAACGGATTCGTTGGAATCTAACCAGCCGAACCTATTCTTGGGCTAGCCGAATTTCCAAATCCTTTGGCTACAAATATGGATATTTTCTCATTCTAAATTACAACAAAAAATCACTCAAAACCTTCTGCAAGTGAGAGAGAAACTTATGTCCTCGTCAAGCTAATTGCACGATTTTTATAAATTATTTAAGTTTATTCAATTCCCTTTCTCAAGTTAATTTCAATTACATTATAGAGAGTAGTCTATACTCCACCTGAGAATTAATAGAATTGAATCTGTAGCATTAGGGTTTGTCATTTTCTGAAATACTTTATAGAACCCTATACTCTTTCTGGTTAAGCGAATACTATCTCCTCTACATATAAAAAAGAAGATCATTGCTACGAGCTTCGACTACATCTTCGAATCAACATTTGAAGATATGTATATTCTTCACATTATTTCATTTAGGTCTTTCTGAAATAGCCTATAAAAATCTCAGTGGGTTAATTTGTGAGAACCTATGAAAATCATAGAGGGTTTTTGTTTGTAATAGCTTATGAAAATCACAAAAGGAGTTTGATTGTGATAGCCTGTAAAAATCACAAAAGGGGTTTGATTGTGATAGCCTATGAAAATCACAAGAACTGTATAAGGTTGTTGAGGTGAACCTGTGAAAACCTTGAAATAGTGAAAGCTAAAATTACGAGGGTAGGAATTTTGGGAGTAGAGTAAGTACATTCTTTACTTTATTTCATTTAGGTTTTTTTGAGATAGCCTGTAAAAATTTCAGTGGGTTAATTTGTGATAGCCCATGAAAATCACAAAGAAGGTTTTGTTTGTGATAGCTTGTGAAAATCACAAAAGGGGTTTGATTGTGATAGCCCGTGAAAATCACAAAAGGGGTTTGATTGTGATA
The DNA here is from genome assembly GCA_021015155.1 of Magnolia officinalis. Classification (NCBI taxonomy): domain Eukaryota; kingdom Viridiplantae; phylum Streptophyta; class Magnoliopsida; order Magnoliales; family Magnoliaceae; genus Magnolia; species Magnolia officinalis. Next base: position 82,508,081 of record JAJHSJ010000004.1, read on the forward strand.
GCCTATGAAAAACACAAGAACTATATAAGGTTGTTAAGGTAAACCTGTGAAAACCTTGAAATAGTGAAAGCTAAAATTACGAGGGTAGTAATTTTGGGAGTGGAGTATGTGTGAGTTTAAACACCGAACCACTATAACCTCTTGTGCCTTGTAGTGAATGTCATATTTATTTTATTTTGTATGGTGAATGCTATATTTATTTTATCTTCTCTTACTAGTTTGAAAGATTGATTTTAAAGACATTCGTGAAATAAGGTTGTCCTGCTTAAAATTCAATGTGAAGGTTGTCCTATAAATTATTTGGAATCAAGGTTTCGATTCTTAGGCATTTGTGATTATTTATTCCGCTTTATTTTGAAGAATTTGATATTGTTGTATTCACCCCCCATCTAGGACATTGATAGCTCGTCTTTTCAAGTGGTATCAGAGAGAGGTTGCTCTTTTTGGGATTTACCACCTAGTGATAGATCTAGAGCTATAAGATGTCAAATTTCAAAAGTTTATCCATTACCAAGTCACCTCCCTTTGATGGCTCAAACTATTCATATTAGAAAGCCAGGATGAGGATTTTCCTTAAATCTATTAATGAGAGTGTGTGACAAGCCATTGTGACACAATGGATCCGTCCTATGATGAAGTAGTAGTTGAAAATAGAACCACGTACATGAAAGAAAATGCTTATACTTTTTGGACGACTGTTCAGAAAAATGAAAGTATTGCTAATGCAAAAGCCTTAAATGCATTAACTTGTGCTCTATCACCAGATGAATTTAAAAGAATCATTTCATGTGATACAACTAAACAAGCATGAGATATTCTTGAAATGACACATGAAGGAACTAACAGTGTCAAAAAATCTAAGGTCTAAATCCTCACAACTAAATTTGAGGAAATTCGTATGAAAGAAAATGAATCTTTTATGGACTTCTATATGAAACTAAATGTCATAGTTAATTCCATATGGGGTCTTGGAGATAGAATCCCTGAAAGCAAGTTTTGCATAAAAATAGTGCGATCACTTCCTGATAGGTTTAATTTGAAAGTTACTACTATAAAAGAATTGAGGGATACCGATACTATGAAGGTTGATGAGTTAGTTGGTTTTTTTCAAATTTGCGAGTTGAATTTCAAAGCTCCTAAGATTAAGTCCATTGCCCCTAAATCTTCTAAATCCAATTTAAAGGATTCTAATGTAAATTCTAATATTGAAGAAAATGAAGACGATATGGTTATGTTGGCAAAGAAATTTTATAAAATTTTCAAAAATAAGAAGAGAACTGATTTTAAAAAATCGTTTGACAAAAGAAAAGGAAATTCAAACTATTAGAAATCTAAGACAAAAGACACCTAATGCTTCAACTGTTCTGAATATGGGCATCTTACTTATAAATGTCCTAAAAAGGATAAATATAGAAGAAAATGCATGATAACTACTTGGGATAAATCATCAAAATCTGAAATTAATTCAGAAATTGACGAATCAGACCAGGAAAATACAAATGAATTGAAAGCCTTTATGACTATAGCCAGAATCACTTCTTCAGATGACTGTGAAATGTTTGATTATGAAACTCCAAGAAGTGACTTTGAAAATGAAGATGAACTTCAAGATGCATATAATGCTCTATACAAATAAAGTTGTAAGATTGCAGCTAAACTAAAAATTCAAAAAGAAAATTATGCTAAATTACAATTAGAACTTGAAAAGGTTGTTTTAGAAAAATCTCATTTTCTGATTGTTTTGAAAAAAACTAAGTTAGATTGGAGTTTAAAAATTTCTGAATTGTAAAAACTTAAATTAGAAAATGAGATATTAAAACTTGAAGTTTCTTTCCTTCAGTGTTCAAAGCACACTTGGAAATATACCCAAGGTGACTAGAAACTTGAAAAACTGTTAACCTCGTCTCGGCGATGTGGTGACAGATCTGGACCGGGTTATATTAGAAATCACTCTTTGAAATCTAAGGATTCTGTTTCTACTTTTGTAAAATGAGAGTCCTCAAACTCTAAAGTTGAAACTCTAAAAGAGTCGAATAATAAAAAGAATGACTTCAAAATATAAACCCTTTTAAGTCTCTAATATAAAAAATAGTGCCAACTAGCACAAATATCAAATGAAATAATAATAAAAATCCTCCTTTAGCTGATAAAATTGTGGACTAACTCAAAGAATTGTTGAAATTCAACTCTGGTAAGAATGGAGTATATAGAAACATGAGAAATCCTAACTCCCAAACACAACAAAAAGCAAAAGACTCTCCTAAACCTAGAACTGTAATGAAATGAGTTCCAAAGGTTAAGTGTCTTGTTATCCACATAGCTTTCAAAGAAAGTAGCCATTCAAGATGGTACCTAGATAGTGGATGTTCGAGACACATGACAAATGATAAAGCGATACTCTCAAACATCAAACAAATCGATGGCAGGCCAGTTACATTCGGAAATGGAAGCAACTGCAAGATTATTGGCCAAGGTAATGTACAACTTCCCAACTTACCTCTCTTTGAAAATATTTTATATGTTGAAGGGCTAAAACATAATCTTCTAAGCATATCTCAAATTTGTAATAACAAACATAGTGTAAATTTTTCAGATCACGGATGTGAGAGAATTAATAATAAAAGACATGTAATATTAAATGGTCGCAGAACGTCTGAAAATTGCTATATAGTTAGTAACTCTTGCTCAACAAATCATTTATGCTATATGGTCCAAGCAGATGAGACTGAACTATGGCATCAATGTCTTGGACATGTAAACTATATCGATCTATATAAATTGGGCAAAAGAGATCACTTCATGGCTTATCCAAATTAAAAAAGATAGACAATAAAGTATGTGGTGCCTGTCAGATAGGCAAGCAAATTAGGAGTAGCCACAAGAAAGTAAACTCCTTAGCCATGACAATACCTCTTGAACTACTCCATATGGATTTAGTTGGACCAACTAGAACGGGGAGTAGAGGCGAAAAGAAATATTTTCTAGTTGTAGTGGATGACTACACTAGATATTCATTGGTAACCTTTTTAAGAGAAAAATCGGATGCTCTTAACGAAGTCAGAAAACTTATAAAACGCATCCACACTGAAAAAGAATTAACTGTGATTAGAATAAGGAGTGGTCATGGAACTAAATTCAAGAATAGTAATTTTGAAAAATACCGCATTGACCATGGAATACTACATGAATTTTCTGCTCCTAAAACTCCTAAGCAAATTGAGGTTGCTGAAAGAAAAAATAGAATTTTACAAGAAATGGCTAGTGTAATGCTAAATAGCATAAATTTGCCTAAATATTTATGGGTTGAAGCTGTGAGTACTGCATGATATATAATTAATCGTGTCTACATTAGAACAACTAAAAACAAAACAACTTATAAATTATGGTTTAACAAAAAACCCACTGTTAAATATTTTTGAACTTTTGGAAGCAAATGCTTTATTTTACGTGACCTTGAAAATTTGGATAAAGTTGAAGCTAAAAGCGATGAGGGAATATTCCTAGGTTATGCTTTAAACAGTGGAGCATACCGTATTCTAAGCAAAAGAACTGGAGTTATATAAGAATCAATAAATGTTATGATTGATGATCAACTGATCACACCCAGTCTTGATTAAGATGATGACGATAATAATATCAGCTTAGTTAATCAATCAGAATGATTATTTAAATCAGATAATATTGATTTAAGGTTAGTCAAAGACCATCCGACTGATCAAATACTTGGTGACCCTCACGCTGGTGTTCAGACCATAAGACAACTTAAAAATATATGCAATCATATTTGCTTCACTTCCCGTATTGAACCAGCTAATGTAAATGAGGCATTAGCTGATGAAATTTGGATCTTGGCCATGCAAGATGAATTGAATCAATTTATAAGAAATGATTTATGGTATCTTATTTCGAGACCAATTGATAAACGTGTGATTGAAACAAAATGGATTTTCAAAAATAAATATGATGAAATGGGTAGTATTATTAGAAATAAGGCACGATAGGTTGTGCAAGGTTATACTTAGATTGAAGGTATTGATTACGATGAAACCTTTGCACTAGTTATGCGAATTGAATCTATCGGATTATTTATTTCCGTTACTTGTTATAAAAAGTTCAAAATATATCAAATGGATGTATAAAGTTATTTTCTAAATGGTGATTTAAATGAGAAAATTTATGTTGAACAACCGAAGGGTTTTGAAGATTCCAAACTTTCGGATCCTGTTTACCATCTTAAAAAAACATTGTATGGTTTAAAATAAGCCCTTAGATCATGGTATGAAAAATTGACTAAATTCTTACTTAGTCATAATTTTATGATGGGTGGTGTTGACAAAACGTTGTTTGTAAAAAATATAATGATGATATCTTGATTGTTCAAATTGAAAGTGCCCTTGTTTGTCAATATACGTGAATGTTGAGTCCGTGTATCAAATGAGCCTCATGTGAAGATTACAAGACCAAGACTCATTAAGTTGAAGAAGTTCGAGTGCACTCTACAGGTATATTAAGCCTCACTTCCCAAACCAAATCCTATCAGGTAATAGACCCAAATCTAAACTTTCCCAAAACCATCTTTGTAAAAACTTTGGCAAGCTTGGATTAGGGGGTGTTTAGTGCATGGAATTAAACGATATTAAGAGAGATGAAACTTTAAACCCCTTGGTTTGAAAAATCATCCCTGTTTGGTTCATCATAGGTTTCCAACATTGGATCCTGTGCATGGAGTAGGGAGGGTTAGGGAGGGCTTTCTGCAATTCAACTAGGATTTGCAAAATCCATGAGATTTCCTCCTGAAAGCATGCGCTATGACATGCTTTTGCTAGGAAGGGAGGTGGGGTCCACCTTGATATTTGTGAGGAATCCACCCCATCCATCTATTTTACAAGCTCATTTTAGGGTAAGCGACCAAAAATAAGGTAGATTTAAAACTCAAGTCGGCCACACAAGAGAAAAAATTGGGGATTGATTGACCACCATTGAAACATTCAATGGCCATAGAAGTTTTGTATGACGATAAAGTTTACTATGTTGTCAGTTCATTTGATAGGAATGAACTTATAAACGGTTGGGATGACATATAAACATCAAGGTGGAGCTTGAGAAGGTTTCAACATTAGGAAATTCTTTCTCCACTCTTTCCTCTCGTATGGCCCACTTGAGTTTTGGATTTGCTTGACTTTTGGGTCCTAAAATGATCTCACAAAACGGATGGATGGGGTGGATTACTCACAAACATCAAGGTGAGCCCAACTTACTTTTCAGTGTAGTTTTCAAACACGATTTTTGAGATTGGTAGTTGTTTTTCATGTACCACCAAACACTACATGAATCAAAACACGTATTTAAGCCCTACATCCTACATGATCCAAACACCAAAGTGAATAGCTCACTCTCATGGCATTAAGAGACAATCCACGGACAAGTGCATTTATTGCAAAAAAGCAATTCCATCCTACTTCATACCATCTAATTCCATGCGCCAAACAACCCCTTATAGTTTATTTAAAACCTATGGAGATAGAAGCATATAGGTAAAATTCAGGTTTTGTCAATTGCAATCGAAGTGCAATCGAGCAACTTTGATGGCATCGAACACCTGTTTGATGACATCGAATCAAAGCCTTGTAAGTCTAGTAACCAACTGTTAAAAACCTGGATATATTTGATGGGATTGAAGGCAGTTCGATGCAATCGAAACTTAAGTTTCGATTGCATCGAATGCACTTCGATGACATCGATTTAAGGCCTAATATATCCAGCAAGCTTTGAAATACTCTAAGTATACTTAATGCAATCAAATCACTTTCGATGAGATCGAAGTAAGTTAGTTGATGGCATCGAACACAGCTGGATAGCATCAAACAGATGATCATTTTGTCCAGTAAGCTTGCTAGGAAAATCATATATTCTCGATGGTTCAAAAATCATTCGATGACATCAAAATTCAAATTTTGATGACATCGAAAGGCTGTTCGATGGCATCAAAATATGGACCAAATTGTCCAGAGTATTTTCATAGGAAAATCTATTTATTCTCGATGCAATCAAAATGTCTCAATGACATCGAGATTCAAATCTCGATGGCATCAAAGCACGTTCGATGGCATCGAAGCATGTTCAATGGCATCGAAATAGTGCTCAATATGTCCATCAACCAAAGTATGTTTTTCTAGGAAAATTCTGATGGCTTCGAGTCATCACTCGATGACATTAAAGGGCCCTTCGATGGCATCAAAGAATGTTCGATGAAATCAGACAGAATCTGTCCTACACTTATTTGAAAATCATAATGCAAAGAGTTGATGCAATCGAAGAAGGTTCGATGACATCAAAGGAAACTTCGATGGCATCGACAATGATATATTTTTGCTCATTTTTTTCCCATTGGGATTTGACTTTTTATAAACTCTTGGGTTGCTTCTTGAATTTTGAGTGAGTATTGAAGAGAACTTTGAGAGAGTTATTACCCTTACTCTCAAGTCGTCTTTCCCATAGGAGTTCATCATTCAATCCATGGCTTAAAGACATTTATTAGTATATTCATAACTTGGATTGAAGAATGAACTCTAGCCTTCATTGATCATCCAACATCACTCTTTAATGGCAAATCATTGTGCTGGGATATTTAAAGGCTTAGCTCATAGAATCTTCTCTATATCATAAATGCATATCATTAACTATAGTAGGTCAACCATACCATAAACCCAACAACCTCTGTACTTCGATTGGATCATTTACAAGCGGTTGCGGTTCAAGGGAGCTGAAGACTTTTCACCACTAGGAAGATCTTCAACAACATGTGCTGAAACGGGGCTCATTCACTTACAGGTAAGTTTTAGAGTTCATTGTGTCTGAAGCCATTTCTTTATGTAGGATTGAGATTTAGAGTTTGAGTTGTCAAACTCGCTAAGACCTTTCGTAGGCCTCCGAAGGGAGAATATGTGTAGTGTCCTTGTATAGGACCTACTACCTTGTGTCGATATTTAGGTGTCATATGTAGGCCCTAGAAGTGTCCTTGGGTAGGCATTACCTTGTGTAGGCATAAAACTGCCTTGTGTAGGCATAAAGTTGTCTTGTGTATGCACCTAAGGTTTTCTTATGTAGGCCCTTTAGTTTAACCTTGTGTAGGTTGTAAAGGTTTATGGTTAACCCGATTTAAAACTATTGGATAGTGAAATCCGGTACACTCATGAGTTGAGTGCGTCCGCCGGGAGTGGAGTAGGCATGTAGCAGAACCACTATATATCGTTGCATTTAGATGAAAGCTCGTCGATGTGTTTGTTGTTATTTGATGATATTATACACATTACATATTTGATAAAATGCAATTAAAATATATTTCATTATGTCAATTTTTGTTACTCTTAAATCGCCAAATGATGAATCAGATAAGAGTGTTGACTCTCGACTTTATTGCAACATGATTGATAATCTACTTTACTTAACTGCTAGCGGACTTGATATTTCTTTCAGTGCCAGCATTTGTGCTACATATCAATTTGACCTTAAGGAATCTCATTTATACGTTGTTAAACGGATAGTCAAATATGTTTCAAGTTCTACTAACTTCGTCTTATGGTATCCACATGATACGTCTGTACAAATCATAGGATATACTGGTGTAGACTGGGTAGGTAATTGTTCACAACCCCAAGTGCAGGGTCACGATGTAGTAATAACTCGGTGAGACCAATGTCGAATCCACAGGGACTTAATTATATGTGTATCTTTCTGAAATAAACTAGAATTAGAACTATGAACTAGATTTAAGTAATAATCTGAAGAATTGAGAGATCAATGATTTAACAATAAAAAATAAAAGGGAAACTAGGGCGCCAAGGATCCACATGTAGCAATTAAGATGCTACCTTACTTGATTCAAAGAGCTACAACTAGAATTAGAGTCTTATCCTATCCAGTTGGATGATAGAGCAGTAAAAACCCAAAAATATGAATTTTTCATCAACACAATTCTCTCATGAAGCATTCATGTGATAATCTCTGGGAATCCAACCATCCACTATGCCATAGACTATGATGAATCATGAATTTATAGTCATACACTTCTCAAAACAGATTTAGAAGATATTTCAAGCTATTACAACATCTATTGTAATTTGAGTCACAATAAACTATAGAAAATTGAAAATATTCCTTTAATCAAAATATAAATTAATAGGAATTTAACATATACTTGAATCAAAGAAAATGAAGCATAAAAATAAACTACAATTTCACCTCTTACCCCTATTTAAGAGATTAACTAGTCATAGGTAACTCAAAGAAAAAAGGAAAACTAAAAGAAATACTAAAATCCATGAAAAAATTGAAGTGGAAGAACGTTGTCGGCGCTCCACATAAGCTTTCTCTCCCTTTCCAAACACTAGAAGATGATTTGGAATAGTTTAGGAACTCCTTTAAATAGTGTTTAACTCAAACTTTCGCAGAAACTTTGAAAAAGTTCGCAAACTGCCTCAAATTTACGCACTCTGCGCATGTTCCCAAAATAGACTTTCAGAACTTTCATTTTTAACTCGGACTTTCAGAATATGTTTTTTCTGGCCAATTTTCAAGATTCATTTTCTTCACTTCAACTCTTTGATTCTCTTCGTTCCTCACTTGGTTTCCTTGGATCTTTGACAAGTAAATTCTTCATTAATGACTCCCAAATCTACAAATCCTCATTTAGTAATCTTTCGAGCATAAATATTCCTTTTAGCATCAATTTCTCCTTAAGCACTCGAAATCACCTTGCCCATGAAAACATGCATAATTAGATCGATTAAGCGCTATCGTGTTTATAAAACCAAGACATAAATAGGGAAAAATATGCAATATTTCACACTCAACAGTAATGTGGATGATAGAAAATCTACAAGTGGTAGATGTTTCTATATTGGAAATTGCCTAGTATTGTCGCTCGCAGGAAACAAAATTCAATATCATTATCCACTGCAAAAGCCGAATACATTGTTGCGGGGAATGCTTGCACTTAGCTTATGTGGATGAAAGATGTTAGCAGATTATGGAATTACGTAAAATACAATGAATTTATATTGCGATAACATGTGTATGATAAATATATCGAAAAATCCAATTATGCATTCTTGTACAAAGCATATTGTCATAAAATATTACTACATACGAGAATTAGTTGAAGAAAAGACTATCATGCTGGAATACATTCAAAATGAGAAGCAACTTATAGATATTTTGACTGAGCTGCATGGAAGTGTCAAGTTCTCAAATTTAAAGCATGATATTGGATTATGTGTTGTTAAATAATTATTACATTTTTACTTTTCTTTTTTACATTTATTTCATATTGCTTATTTTTAAATAATGTATGCATGAAACAAAAGAAAAGAAAAATGGAAAAGAAAATAAAAATAATTTGTGCATTAATATGGATGATATTTTTGATAATTTGGAAGATTTAGCAGAGGAAAGAGACTCATATTATCACCCTTCTCAATTTAATGAGAGGTTGTCTTCTTTGGAAGAGAAAGTGGATGCTTTGCAAGTGTCCCAAGAATCATTAGTCCAAACTCAAAAATCAAATGTGAAGTACATCAAAAAGCAATTTCATAGATTCACTAGGAGTTCGAGGATTAATGATCTTGCGATGCATGCACCATCCGCTTCAGAGTCTGTAACGCCCTGAAAATCGGGGGTCGAGCATAAACTCAACTCCCGAGTTCCAACGCATCACTTATGCAACATAATGAATGATGATTAAATGTTGTCTGTATTAGTGCATTGACCATGAGTGAGATTAAGCCAAAATAGCATATCATACTCCAGAGACAAGTGAGATAGCAAGCGGAAGACTGTAATAGATATATAAAATATATAAACTGTGGTGAGTCTCCAGAGTGTGATAATGTTACCAGGTTAACTATTTACAAGTACAATTCCAAAATATATCAAATTGAGGAAGTGTAATGTCATCTATCCTAAATACCATAGCCCCGTCAATGCAATTTCAGGTCTTCATAGACCCGTTAGAGAGTTACATGTAGGAGAACTCCTCCTCAACATCATAGTAGTAGTTCGGCTCTGCTTCATAAGCATCGCCATCACCTGCAGCTAAGACAGTCTGGTTGGTGTTGCAAGCACCATCCCGTAACGTGGGAGTGAGTGATCAACTCAGTGGAACAATAAAGTATAGGTTAACATGTTATCAAAACAGTCAAGCAGTAATGATAAAGCAGTACAATCAACAACCCTAAGTACTCTTGTTAATGCAAGTATGAAATGCTGTCATGATGCATGCCCTCACCAACATACTCCCTCATGGGACACCATCTTACGTCCGTGGCATGCGTTCATCCCTCAGTGCTCCACATCTTCCAGGCATATGCAGTGCGATGATGAGCATGATTACCGAGTTGTTATTAGTCCTTTTCATACAACAGTATTGGAAAACTAAGGTACCTTCCTTATATCATTCCCAAACAATGATCCATTCTAGGGTCGTTAGTCCTAGATACTCTCATACGATGATGCGGTTCTAGGTCACTGTAAAGGGCTGCCAGGGCTATTACACGCACTCGTTGCACCACTCCCCCATCACCTTATCAATACAGGCCTAGTTTATACTCTATTTACTACGGAAAGGCTCGTCGCCTCACTGTAGATTCAGAGTATGCTCGAGGTCACTACACCGGGTACGGTTGGGGCTGCCAGGGCTATTACACGGAATCGTTGCACCACTCCCCCATCACCCATCAAAGCAGTGTAGGCCGACAGCTCGAATACAGTGTCCCATACCACTATATTCAGCTCACGAGTCTAGTTGATCAATGGTCACTACAGGGAGGCTCGTGGCCCCAGCGTAGGCTGACAGCTCGACCATGGTGTCCCATACTACCATGTCCGGCTCATGAGTCTTGGCGGATCGAGGTACCAAGGTTAACGGGGTTGCACTGGTTAGTTCGGTACCTTAGGTTCAAGCAGTAGCGTCCAATCATGGTGAACATACAATAAACAGATCGGGTTACTTGACGAGCTCGGCTAGCTCGAGCGCACGACAAGTTAGACGACATGAAGTGCATAAGCACTTCGCGTGGCCAACCACTATCGCCAACTGAAGTACGACTCGGGTTCGTCGAACACATCTCACGTGGCGAATGAATCTCAGCCACGAATTCAATCCCGTTACCGATTGCCTGGACTATACAATAGCCCCAATCACATTCAATTACAGATAGTTAAAGCAGTAATAGATCAACATTTCAAACCACACAATCAAAGTCTGATATGGTCCGCTTAGGGCTGCTAGGGCTGTTGCACGGAATCGTTACACCATTCCCCCATCACCCTTCACGGCCTTTATGGAATACAACTTAAGCATGAATTTAAACATATGCATTACATATATAAAATCATACAATCAATTGAGCATGTTATGAAGTACAACATAAGCATGAGTTTGTATATATTCAATTTCTAATCACACAGACCTCTAAAGAAATCATACACATAGTTAAAGGAGTTGAGAATCAGATCTCAACACCCTTATACATTACAATTTACTAACTACTACTCATTCAGACATTTCAACAAACACTTTAGACTACATACATCAACATACATGACATATGTTGATCACATAGATATTAAGCCAAATCCTTTCACTAGGGAGTTGCCCCAATTATAACACACGTGCTCCCACGGCGGATAGTCATGGCAAGCAGGAATCCAAGTTCCATATTCATTCAGTCATTTCCACAAACACTTGGGCTACACATTTTTAACATATATAGCGTATAGTGGCTGTGGCGTGATTTAGGGCAAGTCCTTTTGCTAGGGAGTTGTCGCATACATACAAGCATATAGTCACGACAAATAATCATGTTAAGCACAAATTCGTATTTCATACGTATATGGTATTTTCTATAAATACGAGGAATACAGTATATTTAACATAGCTAACGTAAAGCTGAAAAACGAAACGGACAACACTTTGTACATGTGCAATTGCATGCAGATCATGAATCTATCATTATCTGACATTGAAAGCGTTGAAAACCATAACCTATACACCTAAAGTCTGCACCTTATGTCGTAGAATTGTAACGGAGTCGATAGAATCTCTACGCTTTCGTCAACGTCGATATAACGACCTAAATCACGAGTTACGTTAGCTACTTCGCTACTTGAATCAATTCAAACCCTAAAACATGTTAGGGTTAGGGTTTTCTTACCTAGAAATGGTGTCGGAAGTGCCAGAAAAGCGAGTAGAAAGAGGTGGTTGAGCTTGTGTAGTGGCAGGGTAGAGCATCAGGGAGAATCTCCCACATCTCCCACACTTTCTCTCTCTTTTCTCTCTTCTCTCTCCTAGGTTTTTCTCAAATTCATATGGGAGGAATGAGAAAGGTTTTAAGGTCCTTATATAGGCTAAAACATCACCAAAATAGACTCCAGGTCAAGGTATACTTAGGTTATAACCAAAGTGGGTCTGTTTCATCGCAACGGAGCACTTCTGGCAGCCCCTTTTGGGCCAAAGGTCGGACTTAAGCTCACTAATACTGGATCTAGGTTTAGTTAAGTTTTCATTTTGGTTGGCTTCCCAGATCACACGTGGCGGACTAGTTTCACTTCAACGGTCAGTGAAACTCGATCAGAGATTTCACGTACACTGACACGTAGGGGCAAATATCCCTAATCCGAGGGTGTAATCTGGTTAGATTCTGACGGTCGGAATCCTTATAACTGATCCGCAAGTGACACGTGCCAGATTACTTAAATTTGTATTTTATTTTTAATTAATTTCACATTTCTCACACTCTTCGCTCCGGGCTCAAGCGAACAGCCGTGGGATGCTATCTGGATTTGATCTTCGAGATGGTTGTCAAGCCTAGCAAGGCAGTCCTAACTGTTTAACTTCGTGTTAATCGGACTTCCGACGTGTGGTCCAGATCAGATACGGAGTTTCAATGTGCTCCCGAGAGCAGCCGGGTAATGAGATTGATCCTAGATTTTAGGGTAACCTAGCGTCAATGATTTTACAATTTTTGGGTCTTGTAGATCGTATTTAAAGTGATTGGTGCTAATTTCACAGGTACTCTGGTTTAACACTAGCTAATTCTCGCCTAATTTCTCAAGGATTTTAGTCCTGTATGATTCTGTCTGAGGTGGTACCCGGGCCTTTGTAGTTTGTATATAAAGTGATCCAAGTTATTAATACTTAACTAGTTTAAGATAGTGTCTAATGTGAAAGTACTTAGAAAAATTGACAGAACAAGGTGGTGAAAGGTGGGATTTGTGAAGGAAATGGGTTAAGAAGCGATTTTAGACTGTGGGATTGAGTTTTGACAAGATAATAAGGTGTCAGGATTGACCCATTGCCTAAGGACGTCTAATTCCAGGTTGGCAAAAATCCAGGATGTTACAGAGTCGGAGTGAGATATTTTCTTATTTTACATGGTCTGTTTTCACCTATATATTCATGGTTTGTTTAGATAATTTACTTGCTACTCTACTATATACACTGTTTCATATAGTGTTTTCAACTTTATTTGATATTATGCTTCATTTTACCATGATTTATGATATTCTTTAATTTCATTATATCTCCATTTTTGTTTATTCCTTTGTCAACTTGTGACAAAAAGGGGGAGAAATACGATATATATCGGTCTGATGTGAGTTACAAATTTTTTTTCTGACATATCATATATGCATGTGAATATACTTGAGATTATATTTGGATGACATAGTACATGCTATATTTCTCAGGGGGAGCTACAGGTGGAGTACGAATGATTGTTGTGGTATACAGATGATTATTGAATCTATAGGGTGACTTCAATCTTGTTGATGATTGTGATCATGAGTTTATTTGTGATGTATGTACGTATGTTGGTGAATGTGTTGTGTAAGTTATATATGTACTTTGTCATTAAATTTTCAAAGGGGAGAGATTGTAAGTGCTTATATGTTTAGCACACATAAGGTTGTCAAATTTCGTAAGACAAAAGATACACAGTGATACCGGTCAGATCGCAAGTACAATCAAATCGCAACTACACTTCATCTTATGAAGATCAGCTCAAGGTCGGCTTATCATCTTAAGATGTTGCTCGATTTTAAGTTTATCAATATTAGAAGATCTCTGTATTAGCTAACCAATAGATGATTGTTCGCTGTTGTTTTAATGTTTCTCTTCCTAGCATGGGTGATAAATGTGCGGGCATTCCAGAATTGGGATTGCGGTTCCAATTCAAACTGAGCAACAATGACCTCGACCGCCTAAGTAAGCAGACATGGGTATGAATAAAATTTTAGGAGATCGGTCATCTATTCGGCCACTCGCTCAAAGCGTAAATTGATTAGGCGATGGTTAGAGGGTGGGGGTTGTCCTTTGATGATGAGTTCTTTCATGCCTTTCGTATGAAAGGACTTTCTTAATGCGTGAATGACAGAATGTAGAGTGAAAATTTTAACTGCTAAGGAGTATTCAGATTCCATATATCGAGTACTGTGTTATGCTATGAATTATACTAGAGAAAGCAATTAAAGGAGATAAATAACTGATTACTCTAAAGGAAAAAAATTACTTGAAAGAAGATGTAATTACACTATAGAATGTAAATATGACAAGATATTTAAAAGATAATTTGAAGGTAATTAATTTGTTTGGGTTGGTGTGAGATGACTTTTCTTGCTGAAATCCTCTTCTATTTATAGCTTCGATCCAGCCATTCTGGATCCTTCCCATGATCTGATGGTTATCATAACCGTTTCTGCCCATACTTTGTTTCTAGATTCTTCCCACGATCTAGTCTTTCTTAAGTTCTTTGAATCCTATTCAGCATTCGTGGTGACTCGACTGCTTGCTAACTTATCCTTCGATGGCGCTTTAATGATCACTTGTCGTGTGCGAAACACGTGATAATATTTTTTTGAATTAATCGCATATTCTTATTATAATCCTTTGACCGTTAACCTCATACACATGTGATCCACACGAACCTGGCCGAAACGGGATCCGATCAAATAGGGTACAAACAGTGATATAACCCTAGAAAGACCTTAAGTTAGGTGCTTTTAAAAAAAATGTTTATTTTAGGTTATCTATGATGTAATTGTTCTAGAGTTCGGCTAGCCTAACTTCTTCGATTAACCTAACTTCAGGTTGGGGCAAAATTTTAGATTTAAATATTTGAAAAATCTGTTGCAAATTTGGCCAGCCTAACTTAAAGTTCGGTCATCTCGAGTACAGTTCAACTTAAATTCCAGCAATGAATTCTCTAATTTTTGAGAGAATTCGGCCAACGAAATGGGGAATTCAGCTAGTCGAAGTTCTCCTTGGGCCAACTGAATTTTGGATAAATCTTATCTCGTGCAATCTGATAGCTGTTAGAATGGATTCATTGGAATTTGGCCAGTCGAACCTATTCTTGGGCTAGCTGAATTTTCAAATCCGTTGGTTATAAATAAGGACATTCTCTCATTATAAATCACAGTGAAAAATCACTCAAAACCTTCTGCAAGTGAGAGAGAAGCTCAGGTCATCGTCAAGCTAATTATGCAATTTTTATAAATTTATTTAAGCTTATTCAATTCCCTTTCTCAAGCTAATTTTAATTACATTTTAGAGAGTAGTCTATACTCCACTTGAGAATTAAGAGAATTGAATCTTTAGCATTAGGGTTTGTTATTTTATGAAATACTTTAGAACCCTATACTCTTTCTAGTTGAGTGAATACTTCCTCTACATACAAGAAAGAAGATCATTGTTACGAGCTTTGACTGCATCTTTGAATCAACATTTGGAAATAAGTACATTGTTTACTTTATTTCATTTAGGTTTTTCTGAGATAGCTTGTGAAAATCTCAGTGGGTTGATTTGTGATAGCCCGTGAAAATCATAAAGAGGGTTTTTGTTTGTGATAGCCCGTGAAAATCACGAAAGGGGTTTGATTGTGATAGCCCTTGAAAATCACAAAAGGGGTTTGATTGTGATAGCCTATGAAAATCACAAGAACTGTATAAGGTTGTTAAGGTGAACCTGTGAAAACCTTAAAATAATGAAAGTTAAAATTACAAGGGTAGTAATTTTGGGAGTGGAGTAGGTGTGGGTTTAAGCACCGAATCACTATAACCTCTTGTGCCTTGTGGTAAATGCTTATTTCTTTATTTGTGGTGAATGTCATATTTATTTCATTGTGTGGTGAATGCTATATTTATTTTATCTTCTGTTGCTAGTTTGAATGATTGCTTTTAAAGACATTCATGAAATAAGGTTGTCTTGCCTAAAATTCAAGGTGAAGGTTGTGCTACGAATTATTTGCAATCAAGGTTTCAATACTTGGGCGATTGAGATGATTTATTCCACTTTATTTCAAAGAATTTGATATTGTCCTATTCACCCCCCCTCTACGACATCGATAGCTCGTATTTTTAGAGCTTGAACTCCATCATTTTCTAAAGTTTAGATCCAACTGTATTGGTATACCCTTTGTTTAAATCCCATAGAAGATCCATATAGGTGAATCCCTTTGGTCGCTGCATCAGAACATCACATGATCATATCCCATCACCTTGGTCGCCTCATCAGAGCATCACATGCAAGGTTTTTTTTTATTATCTTGCAGCTGAAGCATTGACAACACATTGACATCAAAGATTTAAGGAGCATTTAAAGAGAAAATTCAACCAGGGGAGAGCTTTGAAAAACCAACTCAAGATCGGCACATCAATGGGGCTCAATTTGACGAGTAAGGTTGTCATTTGTAAAGTCTATATACACTCATTTGTGTATGATTGAGTGTGAGAGTTTGATTGCCAATCTAAATTAAGTTCTTATGTAGGACCTTAGTTCTTGTATAAGACCTAAATCAAGGCCTTATGTAGGCCAATGGGCATGGGTGTGTACATGTTAGTCTTCATGGAGCATCCGGCGGGACTACACGTAGATCTTCGGAATTAGATTGAGGTTCATGGCGATCTTATAGAAAACCATGCAAGTCTCTAAGGGAACTGGTCCTTATGTAAGATTGTAAAGGTTAGAGGTAAACTTGATTTAAAATCTCCAATAGTGAAATCCAGTACACTCATGGGTTGAGTGCGTCCACTGGGAGTGGAGTAGCAAAACCGAACTACTATATATGCTTGTGTTTGGAATTATCTTTGAGCACTTGTTTAATTATGCTTATATGATTAATTAATGAATTATATGTACGCATGATTATTTGAATGTCAAGGTTTGTTAGTTAGCACATCCCACACACACATGTGCATTATCATGTTTATAGATTAATTGCTTTATATGAATATGATTTGTAGCTTATGTGATTGGACCCACTAATGGCTTGAAAGTCTTAGTGTTAATTGCCTTACTTAGCTTGAATGACATATTAGTTAGAGTAGGTAATTGGATTTAATTGGCTAAAATTTTATTTGGTCCTAATCACCCCTCTAGGACATAGCCATCATTCTATAGCTTTGGCAAGCTTCCTCACATAGAGACTACGGGCCCACTGCCACACACAATTTCAATTGATATTAGAGAGGGTTCCTC
The DNA here is from genome assembly GCA_021015155.1 of Magnolia officinalis. Classification (NCBI taxonomy): domain Eukaryota; kingdom Viridiplantae; phylum Streptophyta; class Magnoliopsida; order Magnoliales; family Magnoliaceae; genus Magnolia; species Magnolia officinalis. The sequence goes on from JAJHSJ010000004.1 coordinate 82,525,614, forward strand.
CTAAAAGGCTTAACTGTCCGGAGTGAGATCTAAAGGGGCGTAAGAATGATGTCTACCCAAGAGAGGTGTGTCATCACACGACCATCACATTTTTTTAGATCTAACAACGCCTATTGGAAGGCTAGAATGATGGTCTTTTTAAGATACATTGATCCTACGGTTTGGGCAATTATCGAATAAGGATGAACTATGCCTGTAGAAGAAGTCGCGGTTGGTGGTAGAATCATTAGCGCCCTAAGATAAATCCAAATATAGTGCTGATGAGAGAGTGTGGTATACCTATGATGCCAAAGCTCATAATGCTACTTGCTATGCAGTTTTTCTCAATGAATTTAAACGTATTTGCACATGTGAAACAGGGAAGGAAGCGTATGACATATTGGAAGTCTCCCACGAAGGAACAAGCACAGTAAAATATCAAAACTTCATCTCTTAATGACCCAATTTGAAAATTTAAAAATGGAATAGTCTAAATGCTTTATGGAGTTTTATTTAAAACTAAATGATATTTGTAACTCCATGCGGTGTTTAGGAGAGAGAATTTTGGTAGGACGTATAAGTAGGAAAATACTTAAACCCCTATCGGATAGGTTCACTCCCAAGATAACATTGATAGAAGAGTATAGAAATATAGATGAGATGAAAGTAGAAAAACTCTAAGGTTCCCAACAAATATATGAACTACACTTTAAGACCCCCTTTAGAGTGAATAAACTAGTCATCCTCAAAACATCTCGTAGGCATTCGCATAGGCTTATGATTGTTAAATTTAAAAGTGGTAGTGATGATGAGGATTTTGAAAGAAAATTCAAAAAATTCCTCAAATTGAGTAGATGGAAAAGTTGTGACAAGAAGGACAAAATGGTTGATAATTGTAAAGGTAAATCTCTCAAACAACCTAAGCAGGTCCAATGTTACAACTGTGATGGCGATGGATATATTGCCATCGATTGGCCTAGCAAAGTAAGATCCAAAGGCAAGGATATTCATGTCAATGCTTTTATTGATGAAAATAGATGGTGCTTCCCTCCACCTTTTTCAAACCACTTATCTGAAATAATCAATGAAGCTTCTCAACTTAGCCTTTTTCAGGCGAATGACAAAATTGAGTGGATGTTTCATCTGAATGGTCAAATGTCTTTTAAAGTGACTGTGAAATCCTGTTAGTCCATCTCTTCTTCGATTCCTTGGGTTGATCTTATTTGGTTCAAGCATAATCCTAATCACTCGTTCATATCTTGGATGAGAGACTTAAGATAAAGGATATGCTTTTGAGACCAAATTTTATATTCGAGGAGATTGCTCCTTTTGTCTTTTCATGCCTGAATCTATTAATCATCTTCTCTTTGATTGTTGTATACATGTTGGGTTTGGGAGCGCATACTTTCCAAGTTTGGTCTCCCTCAAGTTTTGGGTTTCTCCCATTCTCTAAAATATCCAAAATTTATCAATTTTGTTGTTAATAGTGTTAGTAACATCCATAGTAAAGTTTACTTTCCTACCTTGGCTTGACACTATTAGAGAGAAAGGAACAATCGTATATTCAACCATTTCTCTTTTGAAAGAAGTGATGCTATTAAATATCCTATAAGAAGTTTGATCCAAAGTCATTTATGTCACAAGTCCACAAATTAGTAAGTGGGTGATCGAACCCTAGGGTTGATAATCGCAAGTGTAGGGCTATCATGTAGTAATAACTCGGTGAGACCGAGGTCAAATCCTCAGGGAATGGGGAACATGACCTAGAACTAGTCCAAATCTAATAAAAGACTAAGGATTCAGGAATCCACTCATAACAATCATAATATCTCATTCACTGATTCAATGTATAACTCAATTGGAATCGAAGTCTTATCATATCCAATCGGAAGATAATTCTATTAAGTCAATCATTAACATCAATAAGAATATAAATTCAGATGAACGATTCTATCATGAAGCACTCGGATCTCAATCGTAGAAAATCAAAAGCGTCTAAAGCATCCTTAGGCAACAATAGATCGATCAATTATATAGGTTGAATCATTTTTTAATTCAGGTTAAACAATTGTTAAATCAAAGCATTCATTATACCTGTAGGGAATAATAAATTTACAAATAAATAACTCAAAGGCTTTAAAGTAAATCCAAATTTATTTCAATCTACTTATGATTATTGAATCAAATAAAGTAATATTATAACTAACTATAAGCTTCATCCCTTAACCTTAACTAAGAGATTAGCCTAATATGACTAAGATATTAGAAAGAAAAAAAATAGAAAGTAGATTTGAGGGATCGAAAAAGAAGGACGGCTCCGTAGAAGATCTGCCACCCCTAGGTCTTTCTCCCAAGCCCTAATTTGTACGTAAAAAGGCTTAGAAAATCCTTTAAATATGAAAAATTCACACCGACTTGGAACTGATTTTAATTTTATGCACTTATGTTACGCTTCGATCGCACTAACACTCATCTTCGGTTGCACTGAAGTCACACCGAGTGAAACTGAAGATTCCTTCGGCAGCAGCCGAATTTCATGAAAATATGTTTGAAGTCTTTATCTCCCTCAGGTCACACCAATCATCATTCGATGGCACCGAATATCTCTTCTTTCGCACCTAAGTATTGAGCCAAAATTACTTTGAAAATCACTTTTTCTTATTGGACTGTTCTGTGTACATTCGGTTGGACTGAACTAACCTCAAGTGGGACCGAATAGTCTATTATTTTTGTTATTGCACTATGTGATTTTTCAGTCTTTTCTTTTTTTCCTTTGTCCTTGATTTCCTTGGATCTTTGGCACTTGAATTCTTCATTAATGTCCTCTAAATCTCTAATTCTTCATTGAGCATTCTTTTGAGCTTTAATTATTCCTTTTAAGCATGTCTTCATCTTTAGGTCCAAAATCTCCTCGCATGAATAAAACAAATATAATTATATCAAATTATTACTGAAATATTAGGAAAACTAATGTAATTAAGAGGATAAATGCGCAACATGTACGCGTTATCACACCCCCAACTAGCATTTTACTAGTCCCTAGCAAAACATGCGAAATATATTTCGAAACCAAATGAACAATTTTTGTTAACTCAAGTAATTTTAAAACCAATCCAAATTGTAGAAATTAAAAATACATTAATGGAGAGCATTACTTTCACCTAAACTCTAGCACTTGGTAGACATCCTAATTAAGTTCAAAGCATTAATCATATAATTAGAAAAATTCTAAACATTGAGTTATATGGGTGTATAGTAAAATCTAAACTTAACACAACCAAAGGTTCGGTTATCTACTTTCATAATAATGTTGATAATATAAAAAGCATTAAGGATAACCAAAACCTAAACCAAAACTTGTCTTACAATTCAATACTCTACTCTCCCAGCTTTTGATTGCTGGAGTATAAAATTGATTAAGGAAAGCAAGAAAAGAAGGAAAGAACCAAAGAAAGAAGACGGAAGAAAAGAAACTGAAACAAAATATAGAAGAATCAAGTTGCGTGGGACCATGCAACTCATTATAGTTGCGCTGACCTGCACAACTCTCCAAAGGGTCGGTTGGATTGAAGATTTGCGAAATGGTGTGAGATGGGGTCCACATCACGGGATTTAAGGGCCCACACATGCGGAAGCCTATAAATAACCCCTACCCCCTTCATTTGAGGGATCAAAGACAGGTATTAGAGAGAGAAGAGGGAGAGGGAAGAAAGCTAAGCCACTCCAGTCCTTGCGAGTTGCGCGGGCCCATGCAACTCATCAAGGAGTTGCGCGGATGACCTATGAAGCAACATTCTGTCACTTTTCTGGAATATTTTAAGTCATTCCAATGTTCTTCAGGGATTCCTGACATTCTTTTATTATGTCGATGAAGGAAGATGCGTGCATGGAGAAGATCCGCACAACTCATCTCTTATGGAGACATGAATGATATGAGCCAGAATGATGCTAAAATTTATAATTGAATTTATTCAGCGCTTGTATTTTTTTGTTATAAAGACTCTATCTTGGAATCAAATGATCAAAAGGATGTGATGAATTCAGAATGAGAATGAATAAACTTGATGATTATTTCTTTATTCTTTCTCTTTATTATTATTAAGTAAGATAATTCCCCGAATCAAATACTTTTCGTTTCTGGTCGAAACAAAATGACGACTCTGCTGGAGATTTTCTATCTTACTTGGTATTGACTTAGGAATAATCTGGAGAATTTCATTATTGTTTGGTGTCTTATAAGACACCAAAATGGCGACTCTTGATGGGAACATCCTTCCTTTCATCTCTTGGATAGAGTGTATTTGCAAATAGATGCTAATTGACATTTTTAAAAAAATCTTGTTGACAGACGCAGTTGCAACAAAGCGATAGTGAGTGTCTCAACTATTCAAGAAGCCGCTTGCAGAGAAATAAAAAGAAGAGAAATGGATGACGACTGCTCGCTGAGACGGACAAGCAAAGCTGCAATAATCACTATACGCTCAGGTAAAAGAATAAAAAGTTCCCGAAAACAGAGCATTGAAATAATGAGAGGAGAAACATCTGAAGAATATCATGGCAACAATAGAGAAGAAGATAAGATTGAGATGGTAATATATGATGTAATAAGTTATTTGAAAGGCATACCGACTCGACTAAGTATGTATGATGCGTAGCGACTGTCAGAAGATTCTTGATATAGCCTGATTCAAGCTCTATCTGATAATAATGTTAGAAAGGTATTGCTCATAGAAATGGAACACAAAGAACGGAACAACTGCATGTCAGTAATTTCTTTCTCCGATGATGATCTAATTTGTGATGGAGAGCACAACAGACCATTGATGGTCGTAGGTCATGTTCGCAACAGGCAGATCAAACGAATAATGCTGGATAATGGGTTCGCGGTGAACCTGTTACCATTGACAATGTTGAATGAATTAGGATATCGTCGTTCCCATTTGTTCCCTAGTGGAATGATGATACAAGGGTTTAATCAAGACGGACAGCGGGCGCTCGGCAAGATCACGCTAACATTGGAGATAGGAGAGCTAACGATAGACGTCGTTTTTCATGTCATTAACGCAGTAACAACATATAACCTGCTCTTGGGAAGGCCATGGATGTATCAATACGACATTATACCATGGACCCTTCATCAATGCTTCAAGTATTGGAAAGACAAAATTCAGCATAAGGTAATGGCAAACACAAAACCATATACGGAAGCAGAATCTTTCTTCTCTGATGCCTGTTATTATGATAGATTCGCTACAGGAAAAAAAGGGGAATGATGAGACTAGAACAACGAAGGGAAGTAAGACAAAGATAGTGCAGAATGAAGTGGCGAAAATAGAGTTATATGAGAAAGAGAACATGAAGCAGAAATTTTATTTCATACCAAAACATTTGAGACGACCGAGACAGTCCCCATTAACATTATTATCACCTGAACAGTTAGAGATTCTACAGTCGAATTATACAATGCTGTTACCATACGTAGAAATGAAGAAACCATTCCTGGCTATGCCAAAGAGGTTTCATGTTAAAGTTAGTTCAAAGAACCTCGAGCCTATTGAATTTTATGCAATTTCGGAGGCAGAAATAGAAGAAAAGACAGATGATAAGGTGAATCTCGAAAAGTTAACATCTAAAGATCTAGAAAGATACAGTTCTGCTAGCAAGAAAATGATGAAAAACATAGGTTTTGATTGTGAAGAACCAACCAGGTTAAATAATGGAACATATATTTTAATCCGATCGGAGTCAATGAAGAAAAACGAGAGGAATTTCGCGGATTAGGGAAAGAATCTTCAGTGAATATGGTTACAGCCGGATCAATAGAAGAGACGGACTCTGAAATAATCAAGCATCCTGAAGCAGATCCGAAGTAGATAGAAGATAGGGGCAGCCGACAATTGACAGTTTACGAGAAATAAATCTGGGAACAGAATAAGGACCATGGAACACATTCATAAGCGTCAGTCTCCCTGAACAAGAATCTGATTAGTATATTACGCTTTTAAAAGAAAACAAAGACGTATTTGCCTGGATGTATGTAGAAATGTCAGGCTTAGAACCATCAGTGACAATGCATCGACTGAACATCTCTAAAGATAAGAGACCAATTAAATAAGTGCAACGACGATTTCACCTAGATTTGATACCCCTGATTGAATAAGAAGTGAATATGCTGATTAAGGTTGGATTTATTAGAGAAGTCAAGTATCCTAAATGGATATCAAATATTGTCCCGGTGAAAAAGAAAAGTGGACAAATTAGAGTATGTGTTGATTTCAGAGATTTAAGCCAAGCATGCCCGAAAGATGACTTCCCGTTGCCAATAACTGAGTTATTAATTGACAGTACAAATAAATATGTCGTTATGTCCTTCATGGATGGCTATGCTGGATATAACCAAATAAGAATGACCCCAGAAGACGAGGAAGCTACGACATTCAGAACGTCTCTAGGAGTCTACTGTTATAAAGTTATGCCGTTTGGTGTCAAGAATGCTGGCGCAACATATCAGAAAGAAATGCAGAATATATTCCAAGACATGATGCATAAGCATGTCGAATGTTATGTGGACGACCTAGTAATTAGATCAAATGATTATGAAGAACATCGCGAACATTTGACTTCAGTATTTCGTTGGCTCAGGAAGAAACAACTAAAAATGAATCATGTAAATGTGCTTTTTGTGTCTCGTCAGGAAAGTTTCTTGGTTTTATTATCAGGCACAGAGGAATTGAAATTGACCCAGGAAAGATTAAAGCTATTCAGCAAATGCTGCCTTGAAAAACATTAAGAGAATTGAAAAGTCTACAAGGAAAGTTTGCGTATATTCGTCGCTTCATTTCTAATCTCGCTGGAAGATGTCAGCCATTTTCTCATCTAATGGAAAAAGGGAAACAATTTGTATGGGATCAATCGTGTCAGAATGCATTTGATTCAATCAAGGAATTGCTGAAATGGCCCCAGTACTAGCGGCTCCTGCGAAAGACAGACCCCTCATTCTTTATATCTCAGCGGCGGAAAATTCATTAGGGGCTTTGCTAGCACAAATGAATGAACAAGGGAAAGAAATCGCGCTATATTATTTGAGTAGAACTCTAATAGGTGTTGAATGCAACTACTCACCCATCAAGAAAGTGTGCTTAGCACTGATATTTGCAGTACAGAAGTTAAGACATTACTGTCTTTCTCATGATATAATTCTAATCTCGTGAGCGAACCTTAAAAAGTTCTTGATGACAAGACCGATGCTATTAGGGAGGTTGGCTAAATGGATGCTTTTACTTTCAGAATATACGATCACTTACGAACCAGCAAAAGCAGTGAAGGTACAGGCGGTGACAGATTTCTTAGCAGCTCACCCCGTATCAGACAATGAAACAATCAGCGATGATTTTCCAGATGAACAAGTAATGATGACAGAATCACCTAATTTTGATGGTGCTTCCAGGACTTCAGGAACAGGTGTTGGAGTGATATTCATCAGTCCTTAGGGCAACCTATTACCATATTCCTTTACGTTAGGTACAACATGTACTAGTAATGAAGCTGAATATAAAGCCCTCATTATAGGAATGGAAATGCTCAAGAGATGATAATAAAAGCGTGACAAATCTTCGACGATTCTAAGTTGGTGATAAACCAGCTTATGACAGAATTTGAAATAAGAAAACAAGAGCTCTTACCATATTATCGACAGGCACAACAATTGTTGGAGCAATTTTAAGACGTCGAAATCAAGCACGTACCGCAATAAGAAAATGTAAGGGAGGATGCTTTAGCTAGCTTGGCTGCAGCCTTATCCTATCTTAATCGAAGTCCTCTTCAGATAACAATAGAAGAAAGAAGATTCTTGCCGTCCGCTGAAGATGTTAACGAAATCTCTGAAGCACTTCCCGTGTCATGTTTGGAAATTACGATAACAACTAGTGTCAGCCTTTCGTAGATTATCTCAAATATGATATTTTGCCAGAGGATCCAACACAACAGTTGCAAATAAAGCAAAGAGCGAAGAAATTCATTATCTGCAATGAAGAGCTTTACACAAAGTCATATAATGAGGTGTTGTTGAGATGCTTGAAATGAAAGAAGCGAATCAAATATTAAGGGAAGCTCATTCAGGAAAATGTGGAGCTCATCAGGCTGGTAGGAATTTGTTACATCGGGTACATCGAATTGGATATTACTGGCCTACGATGTTCAAAGATGCGATTGATTATGCGAACCGATGTCATGAATGTCAAATACATGGTGAAGATCTTCATTAATCAGTAACTTTGTAACGCCCTGAAAATTGGGGGTCGAGCATAACTCAACTCCCGAGTTCCAATGCATCACTTATGCAACATAATGAATAATGATTGAATGTTATCTGTATTAGTGCATTGAACATGAGTGAGATTAAGCCAAAATAGCATATCATACTCTAGAGACAAGTGAGATAGCAAGCAAAAGACTGTGTTAGATATATAAACTATATAAACTATGGTGAGTCTCCAGAGTGTGATAATGTTACCAGGTTAACTAATTACAAGTACAATTTCAAAATATAACAAAGGTGTAGTGTCATCTAGTCAACATCCTTGTAACCCCGTCGATCAAGACACGGCTCACATGAAGCCGCCAGAATACGGCATATACAAGAAGGCATCCTCGTCGTCGCAAAAGTCCGGCTTCATCTCATAAGCATCGCCATCACCCACAGCTACAATAGGGTCTGGTTGGTGTGTACAACACTGTCCCGTAACGTGGGAGTGAGTAGCTAACTCAGTGGAACAATAAAGCATAGGTTAACATGTTATCAAAACAGTCAAGCAGTAATGATAAAGCAGTACAATCAACATTCCTAAGTACTATAATTAATGCAAGGATGAGATGCGATTATGATGCATGCCCTCACCGACATACTCCCTCATGCGACACCATCTTACGTCCGCGGCATGCGTTCATTCCTCAGTGCTCCACATCTTCCAGGCACATGCAGTGCGATGATGAGCATGATTACCGAGTTGTTATTAGTCCATTTCAAACAGCAGGATTGGGAAACTAAGGTACCTCCCTTGTATCATTCCCAAACATGATCCATTCTAGGGTCGTCAAACCTAGATAATCTCATACAATAGTGTGGTTCTAGGGCACTGCAAAGGCTGCTAGGGCTGTTACACGCAATCGTTACACCACTCCCCCATCACCTTTTTAACGGTTCATCACTAAATTGATACAGGCCTAGTTCATACTCTATTACTACGGGAAGGCTCGTCGCCTCTCTGCGGCTTTAGAGTATGCTCAAGGTCACTACAAAGGGCTCGTCACCAATCAGTGTAGGCCGACAGCTCGAATACAGTGTCCCATACCACCGTATTTGGCTCACGAGTCTGGGTTGCTAACTGGTCACTACGGGGAGGTACGTGGCCCCAACGTAGGCCGACAGCTCGACCACGGTGTCTCATACCACCATGCCCGGCTCATGAGTCTTAGCAGATCGAGGTACCACGGTTAACGGGATTCCACTGGTAAGGTTAGTACCTCAGGTTCAAACAGAGGCGTCCAAACATGGTGAACATACGGAAGACAAATCGGATTACTTGACGAGCCTGACTAGCACGAGCACACAACCAACTGAACGACATGAAGTGCATAAACACTTTGCGTGGCCTAACCACTGTCGCCAACTGAAGTACGACTAGGGTTCGTCAAACACATCCTACGTGGCGAATGGATCTCAACCACATACTCAAGTCTGTTACCGATTGTCTGGACTATAATCATAGCCCCAATCACAATCAATCCTTAACCAGAAGCATGTAGAGTAAAGCATCATAAACAAAGTAATTCAAGCATGTTAACAAACATGTTACAAAGCACAATATAAACAAGAAATACAAACACATATATTTCATAGTAAGCGGTTAAATTAGACAACCAACATGGAGGAAATCATATATATCTCTAAGTTAGTTGAGAATCCTTTCTCAACACCTGCCTAAAGCATAATCATCTAAGTACTCACTCATACAAGCATTTTCACAAACACTTAGAATGCACTTCTTAACATACATAACGTATATTAACCGAAACATGTATTTGGGCGAATCCTTTCATCGAGTAAGTATCATACACATATATAGCATATACATATAGTCATTTATCATGACAAACACTCTTTCAAAATTTATACGTATACGGTACTTTCTACGAATACGAGGAATACAGTATATCCAACATAGTTAACGTATAACCGAAAAATGAAATGGACAACACTTTGTACATGTGCAATAACATACAGATCATGAATCTATCATTATCTGACATTGAAAGCGTTGAAAACCATAACCTATACACCTAAAGTCCGCACCTTTTGTCATAGAATCGTAACGAATTTGGTAGGAGTGCTAAGTCTTCTTCCACGACAGTACAATGACCTAAAGCACAAGTAGTGTTAGCTATTTCACTAATTGAATCGATTGAAACCCTAAATCAGATTAGGGTTGGGGTTTTCTTACCTGAAAATGAAGCCGGAATCGCCGAGAAAGCGATTAGAAAGGGGTGGTTAAGCGTGTATATCGGCAGGGTAGAGTGGCAGGGAGATCCTCCCACAACTCTCACATTTTCTCTCTGTTTTCTCTCTTCTCTCTCTCAGGTTTTCTCAAATTAGTATGGAATGAGAGAGTGGGGGTTTAAGGTCCTTATATAGGTCCAGAACTCACCAAATTAGACTCAGGAACAAAGTATACTTAAGTTATGTCCAAATACGGACGGTTCTGTCTCAACGGAGCACTTCTGGCGGCCCCCCTTGAGCCAAAGGTCGGACTTAAGCTCACAGATATTGGATCTAGGTCGAGTTAAGTTTTCGTTCCAGTCGGGTTTCCAGATCACTCGTGGCGGACCAGTTTCAGTTCAATAATCAGTGAAACTCGATCAGAGATTTCAAGTACACTGACACGTGTATGAAATTTCTCCTGATCTGAGGGTGTAATCTGGCCTGATTCTGACGGTCGGAATCCTTATAACTGATCCGCAAGTGACATGTGCTAGATTACCTAAATTTATATTTTATTTTTAAGTAATTTCACATTTCTCACACTCTACACTCCGGGCTCAAGTGAATAGCGCTGGGACATTATCTGGATTTGATTTTTGAGATGGTCGTCAAGCCCAGTAAGGCGGTCCTAATTCTATAACTTCGCGTTAATCAGACTTTCGATGTACGGTCCAGATCTGATACGGAGTTTCAATGTGCTCCCGAGAGCAACTGGGTAATGAGATTGATCCGAGATTTTAAGGTAACCTAGCGTCAATGATTCTACAAGTTTTGGGTCTTGCAAATCATATTTAAAGTGATTGGTGCTAATTTCACAGGTACTCTAGTTTAACACTAGCTAATTCTCGCCTAATTTCTAAAGGATTTAGGCCTGAGTGATTTCTGCCTGAGGTGATACTCGGGCCTTTGGTAGTTTATATAGAAGGAGATTCAAGTTATTAATACTCAACTGAATCACACCCTAATTACAACAGGAGAAGGTCCTAGGGCAGGAGAGGCTAATGTTCCAAATAGCTTATTCGTTTGGTGGGGTTCCATAAGGGTAATGGTTAAAAGCCCATTTTATTTCTGTATGTACTAGTTACAGCAATTTATTGTTTAAGTATTGTTCTTCATCACCTAAACCTTAAGATTAGTGTCTAATGTAAAAGTACTTAGAAAGATTTAAAGAACGAGGTGGTGAAAGGTAAGATTTGTGCAGGAAAAGGGTTAAAAAGCGATTTTAGATTATGGGATTGGGTTCTGCCAAGTTAATAAGGTGCTAGGAGCGACCCATTGCCTAAGGACGTGTAATTCTAGGTTGGCAAAAATCCGGGATGTTACAAACTTCTTGGCCCTTTGCAGCTTGGGGGCTGGATGTTTTGACCCTATAAATCCACCATCATTAAAGGAAAACAGTACAATTTGGTGGTGACAGATTATTTCTCGAAGTGGACAAAAGTTATCGCACTGAGAAATGTCAAAGAGAAGGATGTCATAAATTTCATACGACATGCATATATTGCCATGGTATCCTGAAAAGGATCATCACTGATAACGGGACTCCATTCAAGAACAGAGGTTTGGAGAAATTATGCAGAAAATTCGATATCTAGCATTCATTTTCGACGCCTTACTACCCACCGGCCAATGGTTTAGTGAAGCGTTCAATAAGACAATTGTAAAGATATTGAAGAAGACAGTCACGGGAAATAAACATGATTGGGATGAGAACTTGCAAGAAGCTCCTTGGGCCTATCGAATTGCTCATCGTACTGCTACGAAAGCCACACCGTATTCTTTGGTTTATGGGGTTGAAGTTGTTATCCCCATCGAAATACAAGTTGCGTGGCTTAGGATAGCAGTACATCAGTGAATCACAGATGATGAAAATGCCAAAATAAGGCTAGCAGAATTGGATTTTCCTGATGAAAATCGACTGGCAGCTCAACAACGATTACAATTATATCAGGCAAGAATCTCCGCTGCCTTTGATAAGAAAGTCTAACATCGCTCCTTTAAGAAAGGCAAATGTTGAAAAGGCTGATAGTGATCACCCGTAGAACAGGGGGCAAATTTGACCCTAAATGGGATGGTCCGTACATAATATTCAAAGTGTACTCTAATGGAGTCTATTGGGTGGTAGATCAAGATGGACGAGGCATTAATATACCGGTCAATGCTTGCTTCATAAAAATATATCGTCCTTGAAATTTCACAAAGTTTTGATTCAGAAGATTCATGGTATAATACTTCTCAATCGAAAGGGGGCAAGACAAGCAGAATGATGAGAAAAAGCCTCAAAAGGCAATGCCGTGTATTATTCTCCGTGCAATAAATACAAATGCAAAATTTCAAGTGTATCGAGTTCAACCAAATTATCGCCAAGCGCCATTGATTATCGCCAAATCGTCAGTTATCGCCAAGCGCCAATGATTATCGCCAAAACAACAATAGCTGCCATCGCCATCGCTGTATCGCTGACACAAAGGCCATTTTATTATCTTAATTATCAAAAGTAATATCATCATTAAGCTCATACACTAACCTAACCATACATAAATATCAACAACGATGGCGATTTATCATCAACGATAGTAGAACAAGCTTAAAAAGCCAACCACGTATAAGTCCTATGAGAACTATGGCGATCTATCATGTACGGTGTTCACCACCCCAAGTATAGGGTTGCATAATAATCTCAGTAAGACCGAGGTCGAATATACAGGAACTGAACCTTGTACGTAATCTGAAAGTATCTAGAACTAGAATTAGAAGAAGATGGAATATAAATCAAGGAATTTTAAGAGAAATAATGGTGAAATATTAGACTAAAACTTGTAAAATTCAAAGGTGGGAAACTAGGGTTTCCAAGGATCCACTTGTAGAGATTAGGGAGATCTATGCTTGATTCATGAACAAAACTGGACTTAGAGTCCTATGTTCATCCAGTTGGAAGATATAACCTTAAAAATCAAATCTGAACTTGCTTTGATCTAGTTTTCAAGAGATGAGAGGTATGAAGATTAGAATTGATTCCATCACAAAACCATGCCCATGGGACAAAGCAAACAACAAAATTTAGCTAATCCACAACCAATTTGAGAGAGTTATGAACATTAGGAAGGGTTCCGTCATCCAACCATGTCCATGAGATGCTGGTGAACAACAGGGCTTCCTAACTTCATAATCACAATAATGAAAAGAACATGCTCAAAGCTATCACAGATCCATTGTAATTTAAGCCACAACAAACCATTAAAAATTAAAGGCATTCCTTATAATCAAACTAGAATTAAAATCAATTCAACTTAAACCTGAATCAAAGGCATAAAGAAAAGTCTCCCATCACACTACAAGCTTCACCTCTTAGCCCTAACTAAGAGGTTTAGCCTGACATGATCATGTTAAAAGCTATTAAAATAATAAAACATTACACCCAGATCCATAGCTTAACTAGTAGACTAAGTGGAGATACCTTGTTTCAACACTTGAGGTCTTGGTATCGATCCTTAGTGGGGGTGGCTAACATGGAGTGTGTGTACTGACATGGGTGTGTACTAACAAGCTACCCCCCCCCCCCCCCCCCCCCCCCCCCCCCCAAAAAAAAAAAAAAAAAAACAGCTATTAAAGCTATTAAAACATTAAAGAAAGAATGTAAACAAAACTAAATAGGGAAGGAAGAAAAACTCAAGCCGTTCACGCTTCTTCCGCTCTCGTTCCTTGCTTCCCACGTCCAAGATAGATGATTCTTCAGCTCTCTTTCTCTCTCCCTTATATAGAAGCTAGGAGGTTGGTGGAGAAGGTGTTACATAGTTGCGTGCGTAATAGCAATAGAAAACGCGGAGATAGCTGCGTTTGGATCGAATTTCGGGATGGTGGACATCCAAGAAACACCTTTTGTCTCCATGGCTGGGGTAAAGACCCCCCTCTGAAGGTTCTGGATGGTTTGGATCAACCATCCGACCATGAACGGTGGCCCACAACACCCTACAACGTCTAAAAAAACTGGACGTGCGTACGGTGCAAAAATTCCTGTGCAGTGATGTCGATGGGCCCCACGGTGATATTTTTGGGAAAATCCACCCCGCTTATTAGATTCCTGGTGAAAAACTAGTTGGAAAGGAGTAGTTTTGGTCGGATTTTGGTGCGGTCCACTCTATCAAATCAACTCGGCGATCCACGTGTGTACGTGTGCATGGGGCCAAAAGGATGTCTTCCCTAGGGTCGTCTCCACCCCCTGGAGCAGATGGATGGTCCAGATCTTTGATCAGGATGATGGGTGGGGCCCACTGACCAAACCCTGCTGGATGTCCGGCTGGTGGACGCCCACGCGAGAGACAGACGGGTTAGCCCGTCCGGTGCATAGCCGATACGTGTACCTTATGTACACGCAATGTACATGTGGGGTCCACTGTGATGTATATGTAAAATTCGCCCCATCCATTTGTTTTGTCACCTCTTTTAAGGGGTTGAGACCAAAATTGAAGCATATCCAGATATCAGGTGGGCCCCAGATTAGTGAATTGTGGGCTGATTTGTCCTTTGGGCCACTTCCACAAAGATCTAATAGCTAAAATTCAACGCGTACGGTTAATTTAGGGTCCTCAGGCCAGATATAAGGTTTTGAGCTGAACGGATGGTGAGAACCCTGTGATATTGCATTCTGGATAATTTTCAGGCCTCTTTAGCGTGAGTTGCTTGATTTTCTCAGATCTTTGACATGTAAATTCTTCGATCTCGGTCTCCTAAGATTCATACCTTGGCTTGGTGATTTCTGAGCATTAAATCCATGCTTTTAGTACCCATTTTCAGCCTAAGCTTCTAAATTCACCTTGCAACATAAATACGATTAAAATAGGACGTTAAATAGTATCATGTTCGTAAAATCAGGTAATAATTGAGGTCTAATATGCAATATTTGACCCTCAACATGCGATAACTGAGCCGAGCCTATAAAGCCAACTACGCATAAGACTTTTCATCATTGGCGATAGTGATACAATGTGATTATTCGGGCAGCAGTGAGAAGCTTGTGGACCTAAAAAAGCCCGCAAAGAGCATCACATGTACCCATGCGGGCAGTTGATGAAGCAATCACATAGGCCCCATGCCGTCTGTAAAGTTTCT
The DNA here is from genome assembly GCA_021015155.1 of Magnolia officinalis. NCBI lineage: Eukaryota > Viridiplantae > Streptophyta > Magnoliopsida > Magnoliales > Magnoliaceae > Magnolia > Magnolia officinalis. The sequence continues at coordinate 82,541,239 of JAJHSJ010000004.1, forward strand.
GACAGCGCCACGAGAGCTGGTGAGAAAACACCATCTCGTGAATGGGTCTGACCTTGCAGATGAAGAAAAAGTAAGTCTCTTAAGCAAGATGGCTCCCTAGATCTCTGGCTTGATTTCAGTAGTAACTAATGAGGGAAGGTCTTTGAAGCAAGATGACCCCTTATTAATAGACTGATGACCTTGGATTTGGTACTTGGAGGTAGCCTTGCACGCCCCATGAACTCTAAAGAGTTACTGTGGCCAACCATGTGAGTAAAACCTACCGAGTTTATTGCCCTGGTAGCTTCGTTGGGCCCCTTTGATGGATCGTGGTTTGTGAACTCCCCGGTTGTGATAAGTCCGGTGAACTCTAGAGAGTTACAGAGACCATTCGCGTGAGACCTGACTCCAACAACTTATGAGTATGAAAAACTGTGATTACTCCACTACTCATGAGCTTAAACTGTGTGTGAAACTAACTAAAACCCAAATTTAGTTCCGCCCATTTGAAATGCCATATAGGCGATGCTATGCTAACACTCATATATAGATTGTTACTATGTTAGCATGTACTAATTAAATATGCAGATAGGAACTGATTATTTCTTAAAATCATGCTTGCCCGAGCTTAAATTGCGTATGATGCTTTTGGAGTTAATTAAATTAAAAGTTAGCATCAATTATCAAAGGAGATATGATTATGAGATTTAAACTAGTGCATAATTATGCAAATGCATATGCTCATAGTTTCATGTATAAATGGATTATTAAAGATTACTGCAAGAAATATAAAATGTTATATCTTATCTTTCAATTATAGCAATGTCAAGAACATTTGAAGCGTTTGCAATATTCTATTCAAAAGTTCAACCTTTTGAAACAACCATCAGTTAATTACAATATGTTTACCTTTCTGATGAGAGCTATGAGGTCTTTACAATGAAGATAAATTGTTTCACAAAATTCTTAAAGGTGGTGGAGGATGAAATTGCGAAGAATCGTCATTTTCTTCTGGAAGGATTGATGATTTAAATATATTCTCCGAATTCCTCAAAGGGACACCAAAAGCTATCCATCCTTCAAGGGTATCAACGGGCTTTGCTTCATAAATAATATCTTCCAAAGGAATTCTTACACAAAGCTGACCTGAATAGGGGGCATGATTTGTCTCTTCAAAATAACCTATGCCTTGGTCTTTCTGATAACCCCTTAGCTGTAGCGGAAGAATGCATATGGCATGATCTGCTGGATAATATCTACATATCAGGTAGTATTGATGAGCCCACCACCGCATCTAGGAATAAGAATTATGGACTGGATGATCATAGCCAAGAATTAAGAAACGAGATCCAGTATTGACATTTAGGAGTTGTCTCCATATCAACTTCTCATAGGTCTTGTAACAATGTCACAGGTCTCTGGCACAGTCTGATCAAATCCAAATTGACGAGCAAATCTGTTTGAATAATATGGTTTGCGCCAGAATTTGCTACCTTCTCTTAGTGGCAGAGTACTAGATCTAATGAAAACAAGAAATGAATGTTCACCAAAAGAGATGGAATCATCATCAACAACTTTTATGCCTTCCGGGTGGCTGGTGAACGGAAATTGGTGAAAGTTAATAGCGTCACTATTCTCTATCTTTCGAGTGACCCAACCATTTGATTTCTCAATCATCCTCCTTGGTTGGTAATGTTGAAGAGGGAGCCGATGAGTGTCTGAATATGCTCTTCCTAAGTGAGCATAGGTTCAAGGGAAGTACACTCCTAGTCAGCTTATGAAGAAATGCCAAGGAGCGTAAACTGGAAAAGATTTGATCGTTGAATCTCTGGGACCGAAGACGATGTCCCCAAAAGTGTGATACAGGGAGCATAGAACTGAGGGAGCTAGTGAATATTTCTGACCCTCCGTCATTACACCCGCGACCACAAAGAGAGATGGTCTGATGACATCCATTTGTTCTGAATAAGGAAATATCAATAAACTCAGCCAGTAAGCTAAAAAGGTAGCTAATTCGCAAGAACGATTGTATTCAGTGGTGCTCGTGATGTTCTCACGAATGGTCTTGAGGTCCTGATGATTATGGCCTGCAAAGCTGTCAAAGAAAAATAATATGGTTATTTAGAAAAAAGGATGAAGATTCAAAAGGGGGAGGGTAAAGGAAAGAAACATACCGCAATTTTCGAGAGAAGTGAGCTAGCCATTTAAGGGAATTAATGTGCTCAATCTGTGGGAAGTTGGCCAGTTCTCTGAAGAGTTCAAGTGTGGTCTTTGAAATCTCAGAATTGCTATTTCCCATAGAGACAAGAGAAAATTCTTCGTTTGAAGGAATATAAGTATCAAAGATATTGCCCATAATGGGGAGACCTGATATGCAAAGAAGATCCCATAGAGTAATGCTCATTTCGCCCATAGGAAGATGAAATGAATTAATGATTGGGGACTAGTGATTGAGGAAACCCCAGAAGATAGCTACATCTCCATAAAAATGTTCTGATGTGGCTATGATTGCATCAAAAAGGTTAATCTATTCCAGAGTGGTAGTATGTTTTCGAGCAATGGTCCAAGCCCAAGCACTATAGAAATTTCGAGGAGATAGAAGACCCTTAGCCAGAAAATCATCAGTTCTCTTGGTTGTACGACCATTGAAGAAATACTGTTGAGCGGTTTCGAAGAAATGAGTCGGAAATGGCTGATGAGGATTATAACAAGGATGTAAAAATCGCATTTTATATATCATGTTAGCTTTTCGACGAGATTCAATCCCTTCTAGATGTTCTTCCTGAATCCTTGGTTCCCTTATGATCCAGTTGTCTATAGAAACAAGGCTACTTTGATAGGTGGGTGGTTTGCTATGCAAATTGACCAATGACGTTGAAAATTTATAGGGATGGTAATTGTGTCGCTCGCAGAAGCATGGCGAAGCTCCCATATTTCTTCATTAATCTCTATGCAATCCCAAGTATGTTGAGAAGTCTGTTTAAATTCCGAAGAGGATGAAGGATCCCTTCTTCTTGAAGATGAAGCCTTTAAATGTCTCATGAGTGAGGGATAGAAATTATAAGATTAAATATAAGATTTTAAGAAAAAGGAGGAGACTTGAGGTTGTAAGACCCGTATTGTAGCCCATACCATTCCATAGGCCTCCACAGTCCTCCCGGTCAAATTCCGGCGACCCGCGATTTGTACGTTTGCGCGCGATCCTGAGTTGTGCCCCATATATCAGACGGCTCAACCTGAGACTTGTACCCTTGCGACCGCACCGTCGTCGTGGTTCCGACGCCGCGTCTCGCACGCCGAGGCAATACCGGGCTAGGAGATGTGGGCCCGCGTTTAGTTCAAGGAAAATACCGCATGTTGTAATTCTGAGTGAATCTATACGAAACGTTACATCAATCCATCAATCAAGTACAAGCAACCCAACCTATCCCTCTCTTACACAACCTTACCTAAAGTCAACTCTCTCTCTTAGACAAGTACACATCCATCACCCATCACCCATCTCTCACCCATCACACCCCATCACTCACCCATCCTTCTCTCCCATCACCCTCTCTCTCTCTCATTCTCTCTCACCATTTCAAGTAACTCCATGAGAGTCCAATGTCCATGGCTCCCATGAGAGAGCTAGTGTGGCCCACTGTCACGCCCCGAACTCGGAAACCGGGCTCACAAAATTTTCGATTGTCGAATTCGGCACCAACAGCCTCCGTAGTACCCCATTCTCAGCTCCTGGCACTCATACACCAGGTTTCGATCCTGGGCTGCTACAAGGGGGATTTCTAATCATCAATTTGATTTGTAATAAGCATAACCATACACATAACCCACGAACAATAACCACAAGAACACCATCACAAAATCCACTATGATTAAAAAACTTTTGAGTACAATCCATATGAACGGAAATACAAGATAATACTAATAACTGAAACTCCAAAAGCTCGACCGTACGCTCCTGCTGCTACTATGCTACAACTGCGTCCTGGCGTCACCTGCACGCATCAATTGTGTATAAGCTTATAGAAAGCTTAGAGGGTGGTGTAAGTGTGTGCGCAATATAAGCGTGCTCAGAATGCAAGGTCAGAGTAATACGAAGTCATGCTGATGGGTATATGAATGCAATCAGCTGTACCAAGGCTATGCGGTGCAAAATAAATTCTATCGGCCATATAAAGGCCATGCGATGCATAATGCAAGTCAAGCATGCCAATCCACATCCACATATCAATGCAGCTCCTCACTAAAGCATCAAATCAGTACAGTTCTCAGTCTAGATAATCACCGGGGTTTAGTACTCTTCAAATGGCACTGTCTCTCTCTTAGCCGTATAATCCAAGTGAGCGTAAGAAACCTCACTATCCAGCTGACCAATAGTCTGCCAATACCTGTCTAGCATGTTGATAACGGATCCATTCACGAGCTGGTCAAACTCAACCTAGTAATGCCCCCTACGCTCGGGCGGGTAAGGCCACACCCCTTTCCAACCGATCACGACACAGTGGGAGACGCGGCCTCATGGTATTCGGCCCTCATGCAATCATGAATCCACTCGGTCTTGACATTAGAGTCATCCTCTGGTACCATCGGGTTTAGAAATTTTCACCCAGGGACATTTATGGCACCCCGATGCTAGAAACAGTAACGATGTGTCTGTGGTGGATATGACCCTAATGTCACTAGGGCATACAGTAACCACAATCACACAAATGTAAGTGCATGAATCACGCTACCAGTCATGCAACAGTCCTGCGTGTACTACGCGCTCATGTAGGTAACTCCGCTTATCAGGGAGCCCATAAACAATCTGCCCGAGGGCGTATGCCATGATCAGTCAGTCCTCATATCAAGCATACATATGATGCGTATCATGAATCATGGATCTTATACTAAACATGTTATATGATAATAGACCCTGTACATAATGAAGATGAGACTAGACGGCCTACACACTACAAGTACAGGCCTATCAATGGGCCCTAAAGAGAGTGACAATGCGGACATTTAACTAATATCGTCCTTATAATGTGGGCATCAAACTATTATTGCTCCCATGGCACGGCCCGCCATGAACATTATTACATAACCATGGTGGAATTTCGCATAGTAATGGGCCTCATGTACATCCCATTGGGCCTCGACCCATGGGCCTTTAATACATCAAAATGGGCCTCCTAGCATGTGTCTCATATATATCAAAGTGAGCCTCAGTGGATGGGCCATAACTACATCAAGATGAGCCTAATCATATGGGCCTCATATATATATATACCAAGGTGGGCCTCAATAGACAGCCACAAATGAACCAAGATGGCCTCATACATATACTAAGGTGGGCCTCAATGGACGACCACAAATGAGTCAAGATGGGCCTCTATATGGCAAGTGGGCCACATCACATGGGCCATATGTATATCAATGGGCCACACCAAAGATAAGTGGTGTTAATGATTTTCCACCATTAAAATTCCCAAGGCCCGCCACAACATTTATTTCCCATCCAATCGGATCATAAGGTCCCAAGGGATTTCAATGGTAGACGTTCAGTTCTCACTGTGTCGTGTGGTCCACTTGATAAATAGATCTATCTTATTTTTAGTCTCAAGCCCTAAAATGATCTTTTAAAAATGGTTGGACACTTGGATGCAACCCATGCATCATGGTGGATTCCATAGGAATGGGAAGGATGGACGGCATAGATGAGGTACATACCTCATGGTGGGGTCCACACTAATGGAAGGTGTGGATCACAATACATACATCAGTGGGTCCCATGTGGGGCCCACCATAACGTTTATTTTCCATCTAGCCCGTTGACAAGGTTACAGAAACATGGGGCCCACTATAATGTTTATTTGCACCCAACCAGTTGATGAGGTCACATAGACCCAGACCCACCATAACGTTTATTTTCCATCCAAACTGTTCATTACGGTCGCGTGGACCTGGGGTCCACGGTGATGTTTGTCTTCCATCCAACTGGTTGATAAGGTCACACGGATCTGGATTCAGGAGGAAAAACAAATTTCATATTGATCCAAAACTTCTGACCCCAAAAAGGATTTCAATGGTAGGCGTCAATCCTCACTGTTCCCTGTGGCGTGGGCCACCTGAGCTTGCATACGGCTGATTTTTCGGAAGGGGGCCCACCGCCCTAAGGGCCCACCTAATGCACGGTGTTGATGGCCCGTACACATCACAATGGGACCCACATCAACACCATTCGTCCGTCCGTCAGCGCGCAGGCGCTGCCTGCGTGCGTTCTGACGCTGCTGCACATGTGTTTTTTTTGCAATTCTTGTGGTTTTTGGTAGGTGGGGCCCGCCTCAGACAAATCTAACCTAGTCATTGGTCCCTATGACTCAATACAAACCATTAAGCCCAATATGCAGCATGTTTTGGCGGATAAAAACATCAAGGCGGGTTTTAACAGATAACCCTACTATTTCCTATGGTATGGCCCGATTGATTATCAGATTGGTCTCAAAATTCGGTTCAACGTCTAAAATAGGTTAAGAAATGGAATGGACGACGTGGATTATCTAGTTACATCAAGGTGGGGCCTGCATAAGCGGCCCACCCCAAACTTTAAAAAAAGATTTTTTTTTTGTTAGCTATTAGTACACGCCCATGTCAGTACACGCCCTCCATGTTAGCCACACCCGTCCAGCGTCCAGAGACGCTGGACGGCATGGATAAACACATGCATTGTGGTGGTCCCACATGGATGTGGCACACCATTCTTATATATATATATATATATATATATATATATATATATATATATGATATTAATATAATATTGATATAATGTAAATATAATATACTATATATGCTATGTAGACTACGGATCTCTCCTAAAATGCGGTGGGCCACACCATCTGATGGATGGAGTAGGTTTAACATAAATTGGTGGGGCCCACTACATTTTAAGGAGAGGAAAAAAAGAGAGATAAAGAGAGAGAGAGAGAGAAAGAGAGAGAGAGAGAGAAAGACACAATGATAGAGAGGAGGGACCCCGCCACTATGGGCCCTCCATTTCTACATTACATACTTTATTTGGGTCCCACATCAAGTGGCCCTACAGTTGAAATCAACAGTGGATCACCCACCTCTAGGCTTTCTCCTTGGTCCCTTAGCATCCTTAGCTCATTGCCTTCTCTTTTGATGGAGGTTGATGGGGTTTTGATGGTGTGGATGAGAGATGAGAGGGTAGGGAAAGTGGGCCACACTCGTTGCTTTGGGAGTGTTTGGAAAGGCTTGGACGTGTGAAATTTTTTTGTTGCTTGGGAGATATTTTGAGAAATGAGGGAGAGAGAGAAGTGATGGGATGATAAGGATGGGTGATGGGTTGAGTGATGGATGAAGTAATGTAAGGGTTGACTTTGGATGGCTTGTGTAAGAGAGAGGTAATGATGGGGTATGGGTTGCTTGTACATGACTTGATGTGTGATGTGTACTTGATTGATGGGATTGATTGATTGATTGATGAGACTTGTTGTAGAGATTCCCTCGAAGTTTGCAACGCCCGACGTTTCTTCGGAATGAACGCAGACACACATCTCCTGGCCTGGGTATTGGATCGGTGTATGAGTCGCGGTGTTAGAACCGCGGCGACGGTGCGGTCGCTATGATAAAAGTTTCCGATCGAGCCGACTTCGGTATACAGGACCCGACTTAGGATGACGCGCAAACATCAGATACAGGTCGAGGGTTGCCGGAATTCGACCGAAAGGACCGCGGAGGTCTACGTAATGGTACAGTCTAGGATATGGGTCTTACACCCACCTTCCTACCTCCCATCTCCACCATCCAATGATCATCTCCACCATTGAAATGCATCCCTCGGAGCTCTAGGATGCGTTGATGGAAGAAGAGGTCCAAGAAGATCAAAGGTGGGTGTTCATTTCATCTTATTTTAATGTAGGGTCCACATGATTTGGGACCCACTTGATGTATGCATTGTATAGGGAGGGCCCATAGTGGCGGGGTCCCTCCCTCTATCTCACCGATCTCTCTCCCTCTCTCTCTCTCTTGATGTGTGGCCCACCAATGATGCATGTGTTTTATCCATGCTGTGGGACCAGTCATGATGGAAGGGCCTGTCCACACCTGTAATGCCCCGAATTTTGAGGGTCGAGCAAAGCTCAAATCCCGATATCTAACGCATCACTTATGCAACATAGATAATGATGTTTAGATGTTGTCCATATTAATGTATTAAACATGAGTGAGATTACACTAAAACAACATATCATACTCCAGAGATAATTAAATTAAGCAAGCGGAAGACTGAGAAAGATATATAAAGTATATAAGTGTTTCTCAATCCCTAGAGTATGAGTATGTTACCAGGCTGAAAATATACATGTATTGTTCCAAAATTTATAAAATATCAAGTGTAACATCCAACTAATCCATAACCTTGCAATCCCAGCGACGCAGCTCTAGCTCTACACAGACCCGGCAGAGAACTGCACGTAGGAGAACTCCTTCTCCTCGTCTATGAACTTCGGCTCCGTCGCGTAAGCCTTGCCATAACCTGCATCTAAATCAGAGTCTGGTCGGTATTTTAAAACATCGTCCCAGAGTGGGAGTGAGTGATCAACTCAGCGGTACTATAAGGCAAAGGTTAACATATTATCAATTCAATCAAGCAGTAATGATAAAGTAGTACAACAATCATTCTTAACTACTCTTATTAATGCAGGAATAGTATGTTGTAATGATGCATGCCCTCGCCTGCACTCCCTCAACGACTTCATCTTACGATCGCGCATGGCAAACTCCCTAAACGTGCGCTTCCTCGTCAAAGCACATGCAATGCGATGCATGGTCGTGTTAGCCAATACTTAATTAGGCTTATTCATATAGAAGATTCGGGAACCTAAGGTACCTCCCTTTATATCATTAACCCAAACAAAGATCCATCTAAGGTCGTCAGTCCTAGTTAATCACATACGATAGGCAAGTTGTAGGGCGTCACCCCTAATGCAAGCAGTAGACATGTAAGTTCAATTGATTGTACTCGAGGTCATTACGGGAGGCTCGTCACCTGAACGTAGGCCGACAGCTCGAATACAGTGTCTCATACACCACCATATTCGGCTCACGAGTTTGGGTTGCTCACTGGTCACTACGGGGAGGCTCGTCACCCCAACGTAGGCCGACAGCTCGATCATGGTGTCCCATACACTACCATGTCCAGCTCATGAGTCTTAGCAGATTGTGGTACGATGGTTGAAATGGGCTGTTACATCGGTAAGTGGTACCTTTGATTCAAGCAGTAGTGTCCATGCATGGTAAACACACAATAGGCCAATTGAGTTGTTTGACAAGTTCGATTTGTACGAGCGCACGCTAAATCAATTGACATGGAGCGCATAAGCACTCCACGTGGCCTAACCACTATCGATAATCACTGTACGACTTGGATTCATCGATCGTATCCCTTGTGGCGAGACCAGTTCAGCCACTCGATCGGAAGTCGTTACCGATTGCTTAGACTACGTAGTAGTCCCAATCACACTCAAATGTAATAGATAGTAACATGTGATAATCATAATAGCATTTAACAAACAATTCAAACACGAATCTTATTTGAGCATTTTATCAAACACATAGAACATGTTATTATACATATGCATTTTCTATATAAGTCACGTAGTTGCAATTAAAGTTACGTGAAGGAATTTACACATATAGCTAAGGTAGTTGAGAATCCCATCTCAACATCCTTAATAAATGCAATTCATCAAACAATTACTCATTCAGACATTTTATCAAACACTTAGCCTACACATTACTTCATACATGAACTAAATTATTTAAAGCATATATTAAAGCAAACCCCTTCACAAAGGAGTTGTCATACATACAACAATCATGTATTCTAAGTTAATAGTTATGGTGAGCACAAATCATAATTTCATATTCATTCGAACATTTCAACAAACACATGGAATGCATTATATATTCACATAGTTCACACACATGTATAAATTATCGAATACATCGTAACTAAGATCATATGGCTGTAATCAAGTCAGACATAAATCATTGCCGACATTGAAAGTCTTGAAAACCATAACCTAAACATTTATAGTCCGCACCTTTCATCGGTACGCCTGTTACGAACTCGGTTCGTACACTACTTGAAATTGCGGTAATGATCGCTTTAGTTGAAGTAGGAATATGCCAATATGTCCTAGAGGGGGGTGAATAGGACTTTTATAAAATTTTACAACAATTTAAAATCCTATCACTCTAATCCTAACAGCAAGCATACATTAGGATTACTCGAAGGTAACTCTACTGGCTTCCAAGCCTGGTAGAGGATCCAATCACAAACTATTTAAGAGATGAACAATATGTAACTAGTTTATGATGGATATGATTGTGCATATGTGTGAGGTGTGATCTCAGATAGTTAAATATGCAAGTATTTAAGGAAATCACATAAGCAGATAGAAGACAATAACAATCTCAAACACAACCATTTTTATAGTGGTTTGACTACTTGTCTACTCCACTCCCGGCAGACGCACTCAACCCTTGAGTGTGCCGGATTTCACTAAGGAGGTTTAACACGGTTCACCCCAAACCCAAGGTTTTAAATCGGGTTCACCTTTAACCTTTTCAACCTACACCTAGGCTGACTGTTTATGCTCTCACGAGTAAGGGTCAACACAAAGCACCCACTTTTAGGCACACTAGCCAAGGATCTTCCACAAGACCCTAACTATTTATGCTCTCACGAGTAAGGGTCAACACAACGCACCCACTTTTAGGCACACTGGCCAAGGATCTTCCACAAGACCCTAACTGTTTATGTTCTCCACAGAGCAAGGGTCAACATAATGCACCCACTACGTACACTCCCGCCGGAGGCTTCCTAGAGGACTTGCAAGGGGTGAGAAACACCTTAGACCTAATCCTATAAAGGAATAATCACAAGGGTCCTCTGGATTCTGATAACTTACAGATAAGCAGATGAGTCCCTTTCAACGCATTGTTGAAGATTTCCTCCTTTGTTGATGAAGAGTCTTCTACTTCCTTGAACCGCAACTTAGAAGATATACCGATGCATGGCGACGGGTTGGGTCAAGGTTATGATGGAATCCTACTCTCAAATATTTTCCTATAAAGGAGATAGTGTGATTCCAATCACCTATGCATTTAAGGCATCCCAGCTTAATGATTTGCCATTAAGGTGGTAACTGGAGGATCCTTGAATGCAGAAGTTCATTCCCCAATCCACTCTATTGAATATCAATGATGAGGGTGGATTGGAGGATGAACTTCCTTGAGAGAAAGGGCTTTGGGTATATGATCTAAGGTTAGACACTCAAAAGCACTCTCTTCTTTCTCTACCAGCAACAATAGACAAGTCCTCTTTATATAAGAAAAAGGTTCCAACAGATATAAAATGGTCACATTTATGAAAGAGTTAGATATCATCGAGCGGGTTCGATATCATCGAGCGTATACTCTCGATTGTATTGACAGGCCGCTCGATGACACAAACTCAAATGTCATATGCTTTTGAAACCTTTTGCCAGCTGGTCGATGGAATCAAAACAAGTGTCGATGTCATCGTATTTCGAACTCTGATTTCATCGAGGTGAGGATCGATTCCTTGGCATTTGAAAATGAGAGAGACTTGCCTTGAAATATTTCAGGTTCACAAGAATGATTGAGAGACCTTCATTATCATCAAAATTTGAATGTCGATGATATTGATAGCTGTGTCGATGCATCGATAAATCCAAAGGATTTTCCATTAAGCTTGCTAGACAGCTTATGTCCATGTTCGATGCAATCGATACCATATCGATATCATCGATATTTGAATATCGATTCTATCGAGTGACCCTCGATCAAAGATAAATTGTCCTAAAATACTTGCTGGATAAATGTGAGTCCAAGACCGATATCATCGAAGGCCTTCCGATATCATCGAGATTTGTATTCCGATGATATCGAGGAGGACCTCGATATATCGACGATCTTATGATTTTTCTTAGTAAAAACAGGGACTCGTTTTCTCTGCTGTCGATTTTATCGAGTCGATTTCGATAGATTCAAGATTTGAATATTGATGATATCGATAGGTATATTGATACATCGATAATTCCATCCAGATGAGTATGTGGTTGCTAGACATATTTTGTCCTCATTTCGATGATATCGTTTAGTCATCCAGGACATCGACAGCGCATGTCAATAATATTGATCAGTATATTGATAAAATCGACAGAGCTAGAAAACTTAGATTTTTTTTCTGAATTTTGAAAAAGTTTTCTAACTCAAAACCCTATGATGTTCTAATTTGTTTTAAGGGTTTTAATTACCTGGTGTTTTGGAACATGGGATGTGAGGCTTAGATTTACCTATGGCGAGTTCGGGCTCACATCTGGTTGAGGCAGACGGTTGATTAATTTTCCTGTGGAGCTTCTCTGTCTAGCCGACTCAACACTCATGCTAATTGACAAACCAGGGCACTTTCACTACGTTCCCGTCTACAGCACAACGACTACCTAAATCACGAAACGGCTTAACTATTTCATCGATTCCTCTATTTGGATTCCTAAAACAAGATTAGGGTTAGGGTTTCTTACCCAAATCACAGTCGAAACAAGTTGAGTAGTGTAGTAGAGAGGCGATTTGGTGTGTGGAGTTGTGGGAAAGGATCCCATCAACAATCTCCAAGTATCCTTTTCTCTCCTTTTCTCTCTCTCTCTCTCTCTCTCTCTCTCTCTCTCCTAGGGTTTTTAGGAAATTCGTATGAGAGAGAGAAGGGGTGGTTTAAGGGCCTTATATAGGCTCAATAGTGATGTAAATGGCCCCAGGGCCATGGTATACTTAGGTTATAGCCAAAAGGCGACTCTGTAGGGCCAACGGGACTCATCTGGAGGTCCATTGCTCGCATACGGCCTGGAGCAAGTTCCCTGATGATGGATCTAGGATAAGTTATGATTTCGGTCCGATCGAATTAGTGGATCGACCATGAAGGACCTGTGTCAGTTCAACGGTCATCGTCACTCGATCAGGCCACAAGTATACTGACATGTGTAGGAAAATTTCCCTGATCCACGGGTATAGTTTGGTCAGAAACTGACGGTCTGAAACCTTTAATTTTGCCAGCAAGCGAACGGCCCAATTCACTTAAGTTTCAGTGCACTTACAAAAGATATTTGTGTTTCTCACACACTTTACTCAGGGCTCTAGTTGTGCCTTTCTGGATACTATTCGGGCTCGATTCCCGCGATGGTTGTCAAGCCCAGTAAGGTGGTCATAACCTTATAGTTTCGCAGTCATCAGACTTTCGACGCGCGGTCCAGGTCTGATACGGAGTTTCAATGTGCTCCCGAGAGCAACTGGGTTTTGAGATTGCTCCTACGTTTTTAGGTAATGTTGAGTTAGGGATTCTAATGGTTTTGGGTCTTGTCATTCGTATAGATAGTGGTTCAAGCTAATCCACTGATTAAATCAGTTTAGTACTTAATTAAACTTCACCTAAATTCTAAAGAATTCGGTCCTTAGTGATTTCTGCCTGAGGTGATACTCGGGTCTTTGTACAAATTTTTTTGAGACGTTATAACACCATCTAGAAACTGGACGTGTGAGAACCACCCCGATGCATGTGTTGCCCAGCCATCCATCTGTGTGGGTCCCACCTTGATGTACCTGTTGTATGAGCGTGGACCCACCATGATGGATGTGTTTTATCCAGGGTCGTCCATCCTTGGACGTGGACTGGACCCCACATGATGTGTATGCTTTACATCCACACCGTCTAGTGGGTCTGGACGGTGGGGACCACCACTGTTATGTATGGTTTTATCTACACCGTCCATTCATTTAGTTGGGACGGGCAGGAGCTTTGAGCAGCCACTTGATGTATGTAATATATCATAACCGTCCATCAGGACTGGTGGAGTGAGATGCCACCATGTTATATGTGTTTGCAATCCAGGCCGTCCAAGGCTTGGACGCTTGGATTTTAAATAATAATAATAATAAAAGATATTATAATAATATAATATATACTATACGATATATGATGGTGGGCCCCACGTGGGACCCACCTAGATTTGGGAATGGATTAGCTGGTGTGTGCTGACAGCAGCAATATAGCTACTGTCATGACATCATCAAGTTCTATGGGTCCCACCTATATTGGCATCAACAGGGTCTGTGGGACCCACATGTGGTAAGTGTGATATCCAACCGTTCATCCATTTTGCATCTACATCGTCCACTACGTGAGACGGTGGGACCCACCTCCATGTATATTAAATCCACACCGTGTATCTACCGCGATGCATGTGTTTCATCTTAGTCGTCCACCAGTTTTGACATCAACAAGTTATGTCGGACCACCTTGATGTATGAGGTGTCCACGTGGCCCAGCAGGTGGGGCCCATGTGATTTGTATATGCTGTCCACACCGTCTAGTGGTCTGGAGGTGGGGATCACTGCGATGTATATGTTTTATACCCACGTCGTTCATTTGTTTCAGCAACGCCGTCCATCTAGTTTCTGTGGTGTGGGGCGTATTGAGATGCACATGTCTATATTCACACCGTCCATTTGGACGGTGCTGATTGGAGCCGACCTTGATATATGTGGCCTTCCATGATGCGTGTGTTGTATTCACACCGTCTGCCCATTTGGATGGATGTGTGGTCCACCTTGATTTATTTATTTAATATCCACCCCGTTCAGATAGTGCTGGACATGTTTGGACCGTGTTGATTTACATGGACAATGTTTGGGCAGTGCTGATCATCATTAATGTGTCATGTGGGGCATACCATTGATGTATGTATTGTATATCTACACCGTCCATTAGAGCGGCCCACTGTGAAGTGTATTAGGCCCATGTCACGTGGCCCATTTGATGTATTTGAGGCCCATTATGATATACACTAGGCCCATAGGTTGTGGCCCGTGCGATGTATCTGACGCCCATGTGCAGGGCCCACCTGTTGTGTGTGTAGCCCTTGTATGAGGCCCATTGTGATGTATATTAGGCCTTTGTGTGAGGCCATGAGCCCACTATATGTTTGGTCCTATGAGGGCCACTCTCGTGAGCGATGTTGGTTAAATGTCCACATTGACGGGCAATGATTCCGATTGTCGACGCCGATTCTGATTCCGATTCCGATTGTCGACGCCGATTCTGATTCCGATTGTTGAGGCCAATTTTGATTGTCGATACCGATTCTGATTATCGAGACCGATTATAGAGGCCGATTCTGATTGTCGATACCGATTCTGATTGTCTAGGCTGATTCCGATTGTTGAGGCCGATTCCGATTGTCGATACCGATTTCGATTGTTGAGGCTGATTCCGATTATCAAGGCTGATTCCGATTGCCGATATCGATTCCGATTATCAAGGCTGATTATAGAGGCTGATTCCGATTGTCGAGGATGATTATCGAGGCCGATACCGATTCTGATTGTCGAGGTCGATTATTGAAACCGATTTCAATTCCGATTGTCGAGGCTTCTTATAGAGGCCGATTCCGATTATAGATACCGATTCCGATTGTCGAGGCTGATTCTGATTGTCGAGGCCAATTATAGAGGCTGATTCCGATTGTCGATACCAATTCTGATTGTTGAGGTTGATTTCGATTGTCGAGGCCGATTTCGATTGTCGAGGCCAATTTCGATTGTCGAGGCCAATTGTTGAGGCCGATTCTGATTCCGATTGTGAAAGTCGATTTATTGAGGCCGATTCTGATTCCAATTGTGGAGGCCGATTCCGATTCTGATTGTCGAGGCCGATTCCGATTGTCGATTCTAATTCCGATTGTCGAGGCCCAATGAGATGCATATGTATTCAACCTGTGTTTAAGGCCTGTTGCATGTGTATTCAACCAGTGTTTAAGGCCCAATGTGATGTATACGAGGCTTATGTGATGAGGCCCATTGTGATGCATTTGAGGGCCAGGCGATGGAGCCAATTGTGATGTACGTTAGGCTCATGTGAACGGCCCATCGTGATGTGTATTAAGCTCTTGAGTGAGGCCCATGGTGTTGTTTATTTTGCCCTTGTGTGAGGCCATGGGTCCACTATATGTTAGGCTCTATGAGGGTCATTCCTTGGGGGCAATGTTGGTTAAATGTCCACATTGTCGGGGTCGATTGTTGATGCCAGTTATCGATACCGATTATGAGTATGTGATTGCATAGCATCATGATACATGCCCATACGCATCATCTGCAAGTTTGTTATGAGGTGTGGTTGACCATTGCATATGTCATTGGGCAGGTTGTTATGAGACTTCCTGATAGTCGGAGGTTATCTCACATGAGCGCACGATATGCGCAAAATTGATGCATGACTGGATTGTTTGACTTATGCATCTTGCATTGTGTGTTGTGATTACTGTACGCCCTAGGGACATTAGGGCCGTAGCCTCCACAGGCATATCGTGGATGGCCAGATGGGACACTGGAAATATGTTACTAGCATCGGGCTATCATAGATGGCTTGAGTGAAAATCCCTAAACCTCTTAGGCTAGGAGACACTCCAACGTCGAGACTGAGTGGATACATGAGCGCCCGAGTGCTGAATACCAGGAGGCCGCGTCTCCCATTGTGTTGTGGTCGGTTGGGAGGGGGTGTGGCCTTACCCACCTGAGAGTAGGGGGCATAGCTAGGCTGAGTTTGACCAGCTCGTGAATGGGTCCGCTATCGATGTGCCGGGTAGATATTGGCTGGCTATTGGCCAAGCGGATAGTGAGGTTTCTTCCACTTGTATGGTCGCGGGTCAGTGGGCGGCGATTTGCATGTAGGGTGTACTAGACCCCGGTGATGATCCCAGCGATGAAATGTACTGATATGTGGACTTATTGAGCATGAGTTGCATACTCATTCATTCATTCATTCACTATCCACTTGGGCTAGTGGTGCGCGACTATTTGTTACATGTACTTTCGCAATGGCCAAGATTTCGGTTAGGACGAGCAATTAACTTAAGATCAGGAGTTTACCACATTGAGTCTGACTATCCAAATTTAGGTATGGGACTGGTTTGGATAGAAGTCCCTTGTGGTGGACCCCATAGCCTGCGATACTACGTACTATCATCCCGACTTCACTCTAGCTTGGTCATTTCATTCGCACTGCATATTGCATTGCACCCACAGCATTTAACATTTTGGGATGCCATGTTTCTGCACTGATATGGCCGTTAACGTTCATTCCTTGCATCGTATAGCCATGGTACGGCTGATGGTACTCATGATCTTACCAGTATATTTTCGCTTACTCTGATATGGTATGATTCATGATCTTGTTAGTATTTCTGCTTACTCTGATAATTCATGATCTTGCAAGTATTTTTGACATTGTATGATTATGGCATTGTATTTGTGTGCTTGACACTTACCTTGTGCACTCACTCTCACCACCCACTAAGCTTTCTATAAGCTTATGCATGATAGATCCATACAGGTGGCGTTAGGTTCCAGCAGCGTTAAGCTTGGAGCATGCAGCGGACCTTTGGAGCTTTGATTTTTGATATATGTATTTCACTTTCAGCATTGTATTCAAATGATATTAGTGGATATGTGATGATGATATTGTCTTTGTGATTTGGGTAAACTTGTGGTTATGCTTCTTATGAGATAAATGTATATTGGAAAATCCTCCTTATAGGATCCCAGGATTGGAATCTGGCGTATGGGCGTTGGGATCCAAGAATGGGGTACTACGGAGGCTGTCGGCACCGGATTCGGCAATCGGGATTCCTGTGAGTCTGATATCTGGGTTTGGGGCGTGACAAAGGTTCAGAAGAAAATTTAGCAGAGTTTCAAAACAGGAAAATCTGCACTAAGTGCAGAGGAGTTGCATGGACAAGTGAGTAGCGTGAGTTTTAAGTTGCACGGAAAAGGGGGTCTGGTCTGAAGGAAATTCTGAAGTGAAGAAATGATTGGAAACTTAGTATTTATAGCCGGTCCAAATTGGAGTTGCGTGGGATTCGATGAAGGGAAGTTGCGCAGAGCTGCGCAACTCAGCTCATAGGCAAGTAATTTTGATCCTTCAAGTTGACTTGATGAGTGGTCAAATTTTGGATCAAGGGGGCATCTGTTGGAGCATAAAATTGATTACGGAAAGCAAGAAAAGAAGAAAAGAAACCAAAGAAAGAAGATGGAAGAAAAGAAACTGAAACAAAATATAGAAGAATCAAGTTACGCTGGGAGCAAGTTGCATTGGAACTTGAGTTGCGTGGGACCGAGCAACTCATTATAGTTGCGTTGACCCACGCAACTCTCCAAAGGGTCGGTTGGATTGAAGATTTGTGAAATGGTGTGAGGTGGGATCCACATCACGGGATTCGAGGGCCCACACATGTGGAAGCCTATAAATATCCCCTACCCCCTTCATTTGACGGATCAGATTTCCAGAAGACCAGTGCCTCTGACAGGTATTGGAGAGAGAAGAGGGAGAGGGAAGAAAGCCAAGCCGTGTCACTCCTTACGAGTTGTGCGGGCCCGCACAACTCATCAAGGAGTTACACGGATGACCCTTGAAGCTTCATTCTGTCACTTTTCTGGAATATTTCAAGTCATTCCAATGTTCTTCAGAGATTCCTGACATTCTTTTATTATGTCGATGAAGGAAGATGCGTGCGTGGAGAAGATCCGCACAACTCATCTCTTATGGAGACATGAATGATATGAGACGGTATGCTGCAGAAATTTATATTTGAATTTATTCAGCGCTTGTATTTTTTTTGTTATAAAGACTTTATCCTGGAATCAAAGGATCAAAAGGATGTGATGAATTCAAAATGAGAATGAATAAATTTGATGATTATTCTCTCTATTCTTTCTCTTTATTATTATTAAGTAAGACAATTCCCCAAATGAAATACTTTTCATTTCTGGTCGAAACATTGATTTTTCCATCGTCGGCTTTCACACTATTTTCAGTATTTTTTTTTATTTTTCTTTTCGCATAACAGTCCTTTTATGGAACTTTGATAGGTAGACCTTTTCGATGACAACTTTTTTTGTGGGTATTACTTTTTTTTTTTTCTTCTTGAACATGATGAACAATTTCCCCAGGCTTGGTTCCTATTAGTCTCAATAATCATCAAGTTAACACTTACAATATCAAACTTAAACTTTAATGTATAAAATAGATGTGAGATGTGAACTCATGACTCAATTAATGTTTAAAACTTTCAAATCAAAGATTAAAACTTCAAACTTAACTTTAAAATCTATCAAATAACTAGAATTTAGGCTTAAAAAATCCTCAATATTAAGTATCTTATCATTCTAATCTCTGGATTATTTTTAAAATCACTTAAATTCATAGAAAATAATAAAAAAAAAAAGCTCAAAAGTTTAAAAAATTTAGTACAATTGAAGAAAGTTTTAAAGGAAACCTACCCCGAACCTAAATTCTATATTGTCCTCAATGTATAAACCTATGTAATAAGAGCACATGTGAGAACTAAAAATAAAAATGAGTAGATGAAAAGTATCGGAAAGGCAACAAACAGATAAGTTAGTGTGAACTTCCTATCAATTGGTGTTTCAACAACTAAACTAAACTAATCAATCAACTAATCCTAAGAAAGCAAATAAATTCCTAATCCTAAACTATCAATCATTCAGAAGCGTCGGTTCTTCCTCTAGCAAGTATCTTAGCAAATTTCTTAGCAAGCTTTTTAACAAGATCATCCATAAACTTACTTTATAGTAAGTTTGGATGTCTTGGACCATGATCGTCCAGAAAAATTTATGCACTTCATTAAAAAATTTCTTTTTATTGGTGTAAGGTGTCCAAAGAATATATGATTCACCTGTGGTAGAAAGATTTTCAATATTAGTGTACCACAGTGAATAAGAGACTACAAATAGTTAAATAATAGAAATTTTTTCTTTAGGCAGTATAGTCTCAGTAGAATATAAAGTTTTAGACTTTGGTTCAAATTCATGATCCTCCTTTAATGGTAAACATTCAAGATTGGTGGAAGGAGGTACTTCAAAATAATGATCCCCTCAGTTAATGTCAACTATTGGAGAAAAGTTTTGCAAGGCATTCACTATTTCTTTAATCATGTTATCATTGGAATCCTCAAAGTGTGCCAAGCAAACTTCTAGAGAATCAGGACATTCAGTGAAAATGGGTTCGCTCTCCACAATGGAATCAAACATGTCATGTTAGTGGATTGTATCAACATCACCATTTTAAAAAATTCTCTGTATCTCTCGATCATTAACTAGAAATGTAAATGAGATCAACCCTTAGGAAAATTGATCCATAGGTTCTTGAGCATACTCTAACTCTTCATTCTCAAATTCAGTATGCTCAACAAGCAAGTTAACATCACTCTCCTTGCATGGTATTTTTGGATTGGGATGAGGTTGGGCTGGACAAGCCTCTTCTTCAATAATAAGGTGTGACTGAATTCTTTGAATGGTGGATGCAAACATCTCTAATGATGTTCTGATGTCTTGAAATGTTTGTATGATGTTTTGATTTACTTGCTCTTGAGCATACATGAAACTCTGAATCGGATCCTCTTGGGTTGTTTTTTTAATGGGATCTCATAAGTAGGAAGCCCACGAGGATAGTCATTAGAATTTATGGTTGGTACACCTCTCCGGTTTAAGCTTTGATGGTTCTACCAATCAAGATCATACGGGTCATAAGTGGGTGTACTCGATGGTTGATGATAGATGTTCTCACCCATATAATCACGCATTATCTTCTTAACCAGTGGAACATCATATCCTGATCGACCCTCAATCGTGGTTTCAATTAATTTATGAGACATAGGGTGTTTCTTAACATGATGATCTGACCGTCCTTCAATTAATATCTCGTCTCTCAGAAGTTGATTAGAGTATTCTATGTCCACTCTGGCATGATGTAATGCCTTGAAAATTGGGGGTCGAGCATACGCTCAACACCTGAGTTCCAACGCATCACTTATGCAACATGGATATTGATGATTAAATGTTGTCCGTATTAGTGTATTAAACATGAGTGAGATTATACCAAAACAACATATCATACTCCAGAGACTGTTAAATTACGCAAGCGGAAGACTGTGATAAGTATATATAGTATATAAGTGATAGTATGTCACCTGAGTATGATCGTGTTACCAGGTCAAATATGTACATGTATACTTTCCAAAATGGATAAAAATGAATATACATGTGTGTTTCAAAAAGACAAAATAACAAGTAATGACTTCTAGACAACATCCCAAAAATCCCCGTCGATCGGGACACGACTCACATGAACCCGCCAGAAAACTGCATGTAGGAGAATGCCTCCTCGTCGTCCTCGAAGTCTGGCTCTGCCTCATAGACTGTACCATCACCTGTAGCTAAGAGAGAGTCTGGTTGGTGTGTACAACACTGTCCCAGAATGTGCGAGTGAGTGACCAACTCAGTAGAGCTATAAAGCAAAGGTTAACATGTTATCAATTCAGTCAAACAGTAATGATAAAGTAGTACAACACTTATATCCTAAGTACTCTTGTTAATGTAAGAATGATATGAAATAATGATGCATGCCCTCGCCTACGATCCCTCGACGACTTCATCTCACGATCGCGGCATGCAACCCTTCCTCAGTGCTTGTCCTGCTACGCCAAAGGCACACGTAATGCGGTGCGTGCACGTGATTATCCAAGTTCTTACTTAGATTTATTCATACAACAGGATTTGGGAAGCTAAGGTACCTCCCTTATATCATTTCCCAAACAATGATCCATTCTAGGGTTGTCAGTCTTTGGTTCTAGGTCACTACAAAGGGCTCGTCACCTATCAGTGTATGCCTAGTTTATACTCTAGTCGCTACGGGAAGGCTCGTCGCATCAACGCAGTCTCAATGTACGCTCAAGGTCACTACAAATGACTCGTCACCTGATCAGTGTAGGCGGACAGCTCGAATACAGTATCCCATACCACCGTATTCGTCTCACGAGGCAATATTGCTCACTTGTCACTACGGGGAGGCTCGTCGCCCCAGCATAGGCCGACAGCTCGACAACGGTGTCCCATACCACCATGTCCAGTTCATGAGTCTTAGTGGATCGAGGTACCAAGGTTAACAGGCTTTCAACTGGTGAGTTTGGTACCTTAGATTCAAGTAGTAGCGTCTATACATGGTGAACATACATCGGGCCAATCGGGTTACTCTATAAGCTCGACTAGTACGAGCACACGTTGATTTGATTGACATGGAGTGCATAAGAATTCCGCGTGGCCTAACCACTGTCGACAAACAGCGTACGACTCGCATTCGTCGAACACGTCCGTCGTGGTTAAAACAGTTCGGCCACCAATCGTAAACCTTTACCGATTGCCTGGACTACGCCCCAAACACACTCCAATCAATAGTATTCACATATAATAGCCAAGGTAGCATTGACAACCAATTTAAATATAAATCTCATTTGAGCATTTCAACAAACACGTAGTACGCATGTTATCACATATAGGCATTTCATACATAAATCGCATATTAGTAAAGTGGGTTATATAACGGAAACTATAACTATAGAGAAGGGGGTCGAGAATCCTATCTCAACACCCTCATTACATACATTTAGACAAACAATTTCTCATTTTAGCATTTTATCAAACACTTAGACTGTATATATCACATACATGTAATAATTTAGTTAAAACACATATTATAGAAAATCCTTCCACATAGGAGTTGCCATACGTACAACCATCATGTATTACCAACCATCAATCATAACAAGCACCAATCATAATTTTATATTCATTCAGACATTTTAACAAACACATAAAATGCATTATCATCAACATAGTTTACATATATGTGTAATATATGAGAAACATCGTATCTAAGCATATGTGATAGCAATCAAGTCAGTCATAAATCATTACTGATATTGAAAGCCTTAAAAACCATAACCTAAACATTTATACTCCACACCTTTCGCCGGTAAATGAGTAACAGACTCAGTTTGTATACCGAGTCTTTGTCTACGGCACAACGACAACCTATATCACGAAATGGGTCAACTATTCCATCCCTTACACTATTTGAAACCCTAAAACAGATTAGGGTTAGGATTTCTTACACAAGAACGGTGTCAGAATCGTCCATATAGTAGCACAAGAATAGTGGTTAAGCACGTGGAGCGTCGGGATTGAATCCCAGGAACCAACTCCAACTCTCTCTCACACTTTCTCTCTATTTCCTTCTCTTTCTTTTCTTCTCTCACCTAGGGTTAAAAATTCGTATGTGAAGGAGAGAGAGGGTTTAAGACCCTTATATAGGCCCAAAACTGGTGGAAATGGTCCTAGGGCCATGGTATACTTAGGTTATAAATAAATGGGGACAGTTCCGATCCAACGGAGCACTTCTGGAGGCCCCTTTTCTGCGTGCGGTCGGACTTAAGCTCCCTGACATTGGATCTAGGTCAAGCTAAGTTTTCAGTCTGATCAGATTTACAGATCGACCGTGGCGGACGAGTTTCAGTTCAATGGTCACCGGTGCTCGATCAGGGTCACAAGTACACTGACATGTGTTAGAAATTTTTCCTGATCCGAGGGTGTAATTGGGTCTGATTTCGACGGTCTGAATCCTTAGATTTGGCCTGCAAGTGAAACGACTCAATTTACTTAAGTCGCAGTTCATTTCTTAAAGATATTCGCGTTTCCCACACACTTCACTCCGTGCTCAAGTTGTGCATTTCTGGACACTGTTAGGACTTGATTTTCGAGATAATTCTCAAGCCCAACAATGCAGTCATAATCGTTTAGTTTAACGGAAATCAGACTTTCGACGTGCTGTCCAGGTTCGATACGGAGTTTCAAGGTGCTCCCGAGAGCAACCAGATTTAGAGATTGATCCTAGATTATAGGGTAATATAGCGCTAATGATTCTACAAATTTTAGGTCTTGCAGTTCATATTTAAAGTGGTTCAAGTGAATTTCACAGCTAATCTAGTTTAACACAGTTAATTTCATTTAATTTCTAAAGGATTTGGTCCTGAGTGATTTCTGCCTGAGGTGGTACTCGGGTCTTTGTACGGATTTTTTCCAAGATGTTACAATCTACCCTCCTTAAAGAAAAATTTCATTCTTGAAATTAGTACCTTTTTGTACTCCTCAAGGATCTGAGGGTAGTTCTTACGGACCTTGGCTTCAGTTTCCCAAGTAGCCTCTTCTTCCGTATGATGCGTCCACAATACCTTCACAAGTGGAATAACCATGCTACGCAATACATGCTCCTTTCTGTCTACGATACGCATCGGTCGCAGTATATATGTAGCATCCTTACTCAACTGCACTTACTCTCACTTGATAATGTGGGAAGGATCAGGAACGTATTTCTTCAGCAAGATACATGAAATACGTTGTGCACACCTACGAGTGGTGTGGGCAAAACAAGGTGGTATGCTACCACCCCCACTCGAACCAGGATCTGGAATGGGCCAATGAATCTCGGCGTGAGCTTCCCCTTCTTCCCAAACCGAAGGACTCCCTTCATTAGGGAAACTTTAAGGAATACGTGGTCCCCAACCGCGAACTCTAACTGCCGCTGCCTTGTATCGGCATTGCTCTTCTGTCTGCTCTGCGTTGCAAGAAGTCGACGCCTGATAATATCGATATTCTCTGAGGTCACTTGAACTAACTCGGGGCCAATCAAGCTTTTCTCGCCAACCTCTGCCCAGCAATGCGGTGCCCGACAGGGACGCCCATACAGTGCCTCATAGGGAGCCATGCCAATACTCGCCTGGAATATGACGTTATAGGCGAACACTGCATAAGGAAGACAGTCATCCCAATTGTCCTTGAAATCACGCACGTAAGCTCGCAATATGTCCTCTAACACCTGGTTTACCAGTTCCGTCTGCCCGTCAGTCTGGGGGTGGAATGCAGTACTGAACTTCAGTTTCACCCCCATGCTTCCTAGATGCAAGTCCAGAAGATGGATGTGAATCGCGTATCTCAGTCCGACACAATCTCCAAAGGGACCCCATGCATTCGTATGATCTCCTTGATGTACAGTCTGGCCAGTTCGTCTGCAGAGTTCGAGACTTTAATCGGGAGGAAATGAGCCGATTTCATTAACTGGTCCACGATCACCCAAGTAGAGTCATAACCCTTCCTTGTCTTCGGTAGCCCCGAGATGAAATCCCACTTCCATTCTGCTATGGGCATGGGCTGAAGTAGTCCAAGAGGTCAGCGATGCTCTGCCTTGACCTGCTGGCACGTGAGACAACGGGACATGTAATCTACTATGTGAGCCTTCATGTTGTCTCACCAGTACGACCTCTTTATATCTTGGTACATCTTTGTGCTACCTGGATGCATTGCCAGCTTCGAATTGTGCGCTGCCTCAAGAACTTCCCGTCTCAAATCATGAATGTTTGGGACGCATAGGCGGCCACGGTAACAAAAACCCCCATCCGTACCAACTCTCCATTCGGCGTCTTCGTCGTCACTAGCCTTTGTCCTCATCTCCTCTAACCACTTGTCCTCTCGCTGAGCCACTATGATTCAGTCATCAACCAGTGGCTGCACTCGAATATGCGCGATACTCTCAAACGGTTCCTCTACTGTGAGCTTTTGCTCAAAGTCACACATAAATTCCACCATATTCCATTCCTCAACCATCAACGGAGCCGCAAATGCTATCGCCTTCTTGCAGCTCAACGCGTCTGCCACGAGGTTGGTCTTGCCAGGATGGTAGGAGACCTCGAACTTGAAGTCCTTCAAGGTTTCCATCCATTGCCGCTACCTCATATTCAGGTCCCGCTGAGTGAATATGTATATAAGGCTCTTGTGGTCGCAAAAGAGCTCGAACTCCTCTCCGTAGAGGTAATGTCTCCAGAGCTTCAATGCAAAGATGACGACCACTAATTCCAGGTCATGTGTAAGGTAATTTTCCTCGTGTTTCCTCAACTGTCTCGAGGCATAAGAAATCACCCTATCCTTTTGCATAAGGACACATCCCAAACCAATACGAGACGCATCGGTATATATCGTATACTTGACCCCTTGCTCTGGCAATACTAGCACAGGGGCGGACATCAACCTGTCCTTTAGCTCCTGAAAAGCTGCTTCTGCCTTCTCATTCCAGTCGAACTTAAGATCCTTCCGTGTCAACTGAGACAAAGGTCTGACTATCTTCAAGAAGTCTCGAATGAATCGTCGATAGTAACCTGCCAGACCAAGAAAACTCCTCACCTCAGTAACCGAACCGGGCTGTTCCCAGTCCTGAACCGCGGCTACCTTAGCAAGGTCCACCATTATCCCTTCCTTGGACACCACATGTCCCAGGAACTTGACTTCTTCTTTTTAGAAGTCGCACTTCTTGTTTTGTGCAAATAACTGGTTCTTCCTGAGTGTATCAAGAACTGCTCACAGGTGTTCTTCTTGCTCCTCCCGACTCTTAGAATATATCAGGATGTCATCTATAAACACAATGACGAATCGGAAGAGATATGGCCGAAACACCCTGTTCATCAGGTCCATGAATACGGCCGGTGCGTTTGTGAGTCCAAATGACATCATAAGGAATTCGTAGTGCCCAAAGCTAGTCCTGAACGCTGTCTTCTACACGTCCTCATCCCTGACTCTCGCAACTGGTGATACCCTGACTGTAAGTCGATCTTCGTGAAATACTGCTCCTCTCTCAACTAATCAAACAGATCATCTATCCTGGGCAAAGGGTACTTGTTCTTCACCATCACTTGGTTCAATCTATGGTAATCAATACACAACCGCAGTGACCCGTCCTTCTTCTTCACAAACAACACAGGTGCTCCTCAAGGAGATACACTCGGTCGTATGAAGTCAGCATCCAACAAATCATCGATCTGTTTTCTCAACTCCTCCATTTCACATGAAGGCATGCGATACGTCGGGAGTGAAATGAGTGTAGCACCAGGTGCTAGGTCAATGGTGAAATCAATCTCGCGCCGAGGAGGTAGCCCCGGTATCTTACTGAACACCTCCTCAAAATCCTGAACTACAGGCGTGTTTTCAAGTGCCGGGCCATCAACATTCTTTAGTAAGGAAGCGTAACAAAGAACTCGAAAAGCGCAACTGACCTGCACAAGAAATGGAAAGGGTATGCCCTCAGGCCGTATGCTGTCACTAGACGTCTCACAATCAATCTCGGCTCTCACGTCGGTTAGCCAATC
>JAJHSJ010000004.1:82568505-82588505 GCA_021015155.1 Magnolia officinalis
TACATGGGCATTCGAACACATGAACTGAGTGTTGAAACACAACCGGTCTACCTCTATGCCATGGGTAGCTAACATTTAATATTTAGGGCCTGTTTGGTAGAAACTTAAAATTAAGTTATCTCATCTTAGTTATCAGTAATTATGGATTAGAGATCTTGATCTTTGATACATACTGTATAACATGAACTCATTATGAGTTAGAGATCAAGATCTCTAATACATATTTATTGTCAGCTAAAATGAGATGAGCTAATCTTTAGGTGTCCACCAAATAAGGCCAAAATATATAAATACATAATTACTATTAGCTAAAATGAGATGAGTTCATTTTTAGGCATCCGCCAAACGATTTATAAATAATGTAGAATCAAGTTAAGTAAGAGATTTATAAGTGTCAAGTTTCATTTAGTTTTTCAGAGTTTTTCCATCGTCTTGACTGACTTATGATCAAATCTAAATTTTTATGCAGATTAGTCCCAATAAAATCTGAAACCAATTAGCTCTTCCATGTTTCTATTTTATTTTTTTCTTTAGCTTTAAGTGCTTCAAAGGCGATAAGTTTTAAGGTATATAAGACAATCAGGATTGAATTCTAAATCACTTATACACATGACACTATTTCTATCAGCTCTAATAACAAGTCGGAGACGGCTTTTCAAGCTTTTAAACTATATATGCTTTCCATACTTCCCCACCCTTTCTACTTTGAGTAAAGTAATGGTTATATTTTCAAATAAAAAAAACCGGTTTATCTATTAAGAAAAAGAAGTGCTAACCACCACTAATAAACAATGTCAAATCTACTCCGCTTGGTTAAAACCATGTCCTACAAATTGCAAAAAGCAACACGGGGTTGAATCAGTCTGTCGCATGCTCTCATCTTGTTTTTTTTTTTTTTTTTCACTAATGTCATATCATAAAATTATTGCCTAAGGATGCCAAAGTTTAAGTACTGTTTAGTAGTTTTGACTAAATCAGTTCAAGTGCATGCATGTGCATCATATCAACAAGAGAATATACTACTAAAGATGGGAAGAGTCGGTATTAGATATCAGTAGCTAGGTATACCAAATCCTTTTGATGTTGATGCAGATTGACTTGTAGCAATCTGCTCAACTACAACTTATATTATTATATATCTTGCTTTAATAATGATGGAGACTATTCTATTTTTATCCAATCTACTTGTAAAGAGGAATGTGATTTCTACTTCCTCCACGTGACAACACGGAACATGTGTGAGCAGTCTAGATTATTCACACCTTGCACACTGCCACAAATGTGCCATGGTGCAAAATTCAGGTTCGCCGTGTGATCTGGAGAGCCACATGTAGGTCGATTGACCAACAGCCCATGTTATGTCCTACAAATGGGTCCACTGATGATTGGATCTTGCTGATCTTTGGGCACTAGAATATAAGACAGTCATCCCCATTCAATGACTGATGAACTTTTCAAGCTTTAAACTAGGTTTTGCTAAACGTCCACACCTTTATGGGATGTTATCGATGTCCTTGAACCTTTTAAATGGCACAGAGGGTGATTTATTGTTGATCGAAACCATTTTATTTATTCATACATATCGGAGCAAGCTCTACTGCAAAGATTGCATGTGCCAATAGGGTGATCCTAAGCCTCTGATCAATAGCATGAAAATGGATAGTCAAGATTAAGTTTAGAAAAAAAAAATAGGACCAATCATCATCTTTAAATATCTACTAGATAGATCTTACTTTTTATTTCTTACGAGTCTAAAGTAATATTTTCATTTGATAATTCTAACCATGTGATTTATAGCTTATAAAAAATAGATGATTATAACAAATTAGCCCCATTCAAAAGGTTAGGATCACCTGATTGCATGAATCTTTTTTGCACCGTGGCTTTCTCCTAGCTATATGACTGGATGAACGGTTCGGATGTACTATTTAAAAGGTTTAAGGTGTGGACATTTGAAAAACCCGTGTGTATGAGTAGTGGTAATGTCACTGCTCTGAATCCTTTTTAATGACATATGTCCAATCATCAATTGGCATAGTTCATTCAACAGTGCCATAGGAAGCAAGCCATGGTGCAAGAATCACTCTTATTGGATAATCCTAACCCTTTGAATGGGGTTAATTTGTTACAACCGTCTATTATTTACAAGCCACGGATCACATATGGAAAATCACAAACCAAAGTAATACTTTTACATCATAAGCAATTTATTGAATAGATGTCCCGAGATGATGGTGGTTGGGCCTATTTTGTTTCTCCCCTAATATATTAGCTGTCCATTTTCCATGTTGAATGGAGGTCCACGATCATTCTATTGGTGTGATCCTTGTGCTATGGCTTGCCCACGTTGTGTGAACTCATGGACAGTTTAAATTAGAGGTGTACACGAGTCGAACCACTTGCTGACGCCAGCCCGAACTCGGCTCGGCTTAGTTCTCAAGCCCGACTGGCCAGCTCAGCTCGGTTCTGTTGGCAGCTTGGGCCAATGCGAACATGCAGCATTTTCACGGACATATGGACTGTACCTTCAAAATCTCACTGTATGTAAAATAGCAACAGTGGTTTTACATGTATTCAATCAAACACCTTCTAAGCAACATTAAAAAAATAAGGGTATTTGTTTCGTATACATACTTTCTTTGCCACCAACCACACTTCGTTGAGTCATTTCATCAAACACTTGGTGAGCAACATCAATATCAAAGTAACCGAGTCACCGAACTGGTCGGATCCAAGTTCGATTTGAGCTGGGTTTGATCCGAGTCGAGTCGAGCTCGGGCAAGCTTGAACTCGGTTCGAAATTTTTTTGAGCTTAAAAAATCAGCTCAACTCGGCTCGAACTCAGTTTTGAACCGAGCTTTTTTTAGTCGAGTTGAGCGAGCTAACCGAGCTAACTCGGTTTGTGTACAACCCTAGTTTAAATTGAAGATGGGCATCCTGTTTGGCATTTAAAAGATTTGGGGGCATTGTTAACCCTTCGATAGCCGATGCATAAATTGTAGTAGATGCATAAATTGACGATCCCTCTTAAAGAGGGACTTAAGACACATTAAGTTGTTGATATCCATATGACAATATTTCTGACCTACTAATAATTAGACCAGTTTGTAAGAGGGACATAGAAGATTTGCCTTCAGGATATGACAACCCTCCTCTCTAACGAACAAATGTGGGTTTCAGCATGCAAAACCGAATACCTATTCAGAAATACTTTGTACAACATCTCTAATTTTGGCATGTAATCTAAAAATAGTCAGATGTACGACCATGACAAGGCCCGATAACATCTCTAATTTCAATCTCAATATGTATTGTTTGAATCTGAAATTTTGTGAGGCCCAATATGGACTCTTTGATGGACCATCTAACCCTTTAGATCTATAGCTAGATGAACAACCCGTAATGAGATTGAAGATCCGGTGGCTAAAGTCGGGTCGTCAAAATGGCCCAAATATAGGACTATTTGGATGGTCAAATAGACCTTCCAATCATCCCTGTAATGCTTTATGTTATCGTTGAAATTCGGTCGATCTTATCCCACACCCTATATGAGCTGCCGAGTACTTGCACTTTAATGGAGAACAAGAGGATACTGGGGGCACCGGTTATGGCCAAGGACCCTCCAATGCCTAAGTCAGGTATATGGACTCAAAGTATACCTTCCCTTTGAATGGGGTGATGTATTTATAAGTGTTATTAGGCATCTTCTGTATTTGAGTAGATCTGTAAGATATGCTGGAGGAGCCCATATTGGAGTTGGAATATGTTCTCGAGTATTTCTCCGATTATGCCTCGATTGGCGAGATCTTCGGAGAGGATCTCGTTGGGCAGTCCTACTCATATATGACATGATATTCTCTCTGGATGTTTCCATTTCGAACCTGAGGTCAAGATCTGAGGTCGAGGTCAGCATCTGACCTCAAGATCGAGGTTGCCGTCCGAGGTCGAGGTCATCATCAGAGGTCGATGTCTATTGATGAGTCTTACATTCAAGTTGGGTTAACTGTTTTAGCTAGGTCACTGAGTCTCCCTACTCAGCTCATCTTCTCTAGTCCTTTGGTAGCTAAGAGGATATGCTCTTATTGCCTTTTTACCACATGTCTCATACGTCAGGTCATCTCAATTTTTCCCATAACACTATAAAAATATGACTTTTTAAGGCATATAATCTCGACTTTTGTGGCCATCTAAGTAATATAAAGATTTCTTAGTGATAGACCTTGTTAAGTCGTTAAAAACCATTTGATGTTATAACTTTTGCTATGCTTGATTGACCTAATCTAAATTCTTATTCACAACTCCAAGTGCAGGGTTGTGCTGTAGTAATAACTCGGTGAGACCGAGGTCGAATCCACGGGGACTTTCTATGTGTGTGCTTTCTGAAATAAACAAGAATCAGAACTAGAATCTAAGTTTTACTAAATCTGGAGTAAAAGAGATTAATTTTGAATAAACTATCAATAATAAGGGGAAAACTAGAGCGCCAAGGGTCAACTTGTAGTCATATTAATGCTACCTTACTAAATTCAATAATAACACAACTGGAATCAGAGTCCCATCCTATCCAGTTGGATGATAAAGCAGTTAAAACATAATGAGTTCTAAGCTCTTTATTGGATTAGTTCCCTCATATAGTGCCAATGTAATGATCACATGAAATTCAAAAGATCTACCATGCCCTGGAGACAATGGTAAATCACCAAACTTTACAGATCACATAATTGCAAAACAGGTAAGAAGATATTAAAAGCTTCACGACCATCTACTATAATTGGAGTCAACAATAAATCATGGTAAACTAAAAATATTCCTTCATTCAAACTCAAAATCAATGTAAGTTTAACATAAATTCGAATCAAAGTAAGATAAACATTAAAATAAACTACAACCTTCACCTCTTAGCTCTAACTAATAGATTAGACAACCAAATACATGATTAAAACTAAAACTCTTAAACAAAACATGAAAAACTAACTAGAACGGAGGATTCAGAGAAGATGGAAGACTCCTTGAAGCTCTCTAGCACCTTGCCCTCTTCCCTTTACCCTAATTCATGCTTAGAAACTCTTAAAAGACCTCTATTTATAAGCTTTACTTGGACCGACTTCGAAACTGCCTCAATTTATGCCGTCGGCTTACACTTCGGCTGCAGCCGATTGATTTCAGTCACACCAAACTTGAACCTTGGTCAGACCGAATTAACCTTTGGTTGAACCTAATTAACTCCTTTTTGTGCCTGAACTCTCTGTTCACCTTCGGTCGCACCGAGCCTTCCTTCGGTCAAACCGAATTAGCTCTGAAAACCTATGTTCCTTGCTGGACTATTTTGTGCAACTTTGGTCGGACTGAAGGTCGAGCCGAAGTTTGAGCCGAACAATCTGTTTTCTGTTGTTGATCTTACGATTGTTTCATTATTTTCTTAATTTCTCCTTTGCACTTGGTTTTCTTGGATCTTTGATATGCAAATTCTTTATTATTGACCTCCAAATATTCAAGCCTCACTTTGGTAATCTTTTGAGCATTAATTTATCACTTTTAGTGTTCTTTTCTTCAAAGCTCTCGAAATCACCTCGTAAGAGAAAACAAGTGAAAATAGATCAATTAAGCACTATCATGTTCATAAAACAAAGGAATATATAGGGGAAATATGCAATATTTCACACTCAATAATTCCTCTTTTAGATTAGTGTACAATTCATATTTTGTATAAAAAAAAACTAAGAGAGACCATAAGAATGTCCTAATTCTAGACCCAATGTGGGCCCGACGATCTAGCCTATGAACGATCGAGATTAAGCTATTAAAACAGCTCACTTGTGGGACCATTTGAATGGTTAGATTTGGATCAACCCCATTACCAACCACTTTGACCCCTTTTATTAACTCTCGTCATGAATCAAAGGTTTTCTTCTAATCTAACCCTTTGTTAAGCTTTTACCCAAACCTCATTATAGACTACAAGACGGTCCAAATTAGGCACAAAATTAAACATATGAATGGAACTATTAAGCGATCAATCTAGGAATATTTGAATTTGAAATGTTAAATCTAAAGTGGGCCCTGAAATCACTTAGAAACATGTTCTCAAAATGGGTCGTAATGTGACGCAGGGGAGGACATGATGAGGTCGATCACCGTCTTCCTTGATCGATAAATACCTTGAATCCACAAGGTGCACTTGAATCCACAAGTGAAAATCTCAAATCCACGGGAAGAAATAGATATTCTAAGAATTTTTAATTGATAGATTGAAGGAATGAATAAAAACTAGTTTAACACCCTTTAAATAACCCTAAACAAACATTAAAAACATAATCAAAGAGTTCTAATCAAATAAGGAAAAAATTCTAAAAAAATGTTAAAATTTGGCCATCCGTCAACCTGTCGAGTTGATAGTTCAAAATAACCAAAAAGTGTCTAGAGATTTAAATGAAAATTCTGTGATTTTCGACCTGTCGAACGGTATTTTGACTTGTAGAAAAGTTATGCCGACGTGTAGAACAGTATTTCAACCTGTCGAATAGACATTGAACAATATTTTGACATATCTAAACTAGTAGAAATCAGCCAATAAGCAATCTAGAATTTATGATGGAATTTCGACCTGTCGACCACAAAGGTTGACCGGTCAATCTACGTTGAGTGTGATCGATCCTACTTGGCTTCTTTTCATTGGTCCATCTTAGCCATGAACAAATCTGTGATATGTTCTACATCAGTCCCCTCCACTTTAAAAGAACTCATCCTCGAGTTATTCTCTGGATTCGGCTCATGATACTCGTACAGGTCCACCACGTTGAACGTTCGTGAGATCTCCATATCTTTAGGAAATTCAATAACATAAGCATTGTCATTGATCTTACAAAGGATAGGCACTGGTCCAATATTCTTGTTCTTCATCTTCTTAGACGTCCCGGTCAGAAATCGCTTTTTACATAGATGAACCATCATGTTGTTGCCCATATTGAATACCTTCAGATGTCGATGCGTGTCAACCTTTTCCTTATACTTGTCATTTAATGCCTTTAACTAGGCCTGAACATCAGCGTGTGCACTTATGATTCAGTCCATCATATGTTATGTGGAAACACTCATACCTGGGAGTTTAGGTAAAGGAACCAAATTGAGAGTATGTTGAGGCACTCGTCCATACACAATTTCAAATGGGGACTTGCCGGTGGAATAGTTTAGTATGTTATAGAACGTGAATTCTGCCTGAGCCAAGGGCAAATCCCATTGTTTGAGCTTATCCCCCAAGATGCATCATATAATGTTTCTAAGTGTACAATTTGAAAGTGCACCTGTTAGTGCCTTGGTTTGTCAAGTTACGTGTGTGGTGAGTTAGACTGGCTACAAAACTCGATAAGAAGATTATTTCAAGCGTCTGCCTCAACCGGATGTGTGAAAGCTCGCAAAAGGTGAATCATAGCCTAACATCCCGCGTCCCAAAACCCCAGGCGATTAAAACCCTTAAAACAAGATAGACATCTTAGGGTTTTATGGTGAGAAAACTTTTGGCAAAACAGGAAAATCTATAAGTTTTTCTCGCCCTGTCGATTCTATCAAAGCACCCTCGATGTAATCGACCTGCACTGTCGATGTCCTCGATACCTTAACGATACTATCGATAAGAGGACCAAAATGTCCAGCAACTATATATTCATCTGGACGGATTTATCGATATATCGATACACATATCGATATCATCGATAAAAACACTAAATATGTCCAGTAACTTCACAATATATCTGGACGAATTATCGATGTATCGATACACATATCGATATCATCGATATTCAAATCTTAAGACCATCGAGAGTGGCTCGATAAGATCGACAGGCTGATTTCCGGCGCCCCTGTTTTTTAAGGAAAATCTCAAAATTCTTTGATATATCGATGACCGTCCGATATGATCTGAATTCAAACATCGATAAGATCGAAGGTCCATCGATGATATCGACAGTTGGCGCGCATTTCTTACAGCAGTAATTTCAGGTTGTTTTTAACTATGATCCGGGGCCCTTCGATTTAATCGATATTCAAATATCGATGATATCGACACCAGATCGATTGCATCGAATAAAGCCATAAACTGTCCAGCAAGTTCAAAGATAAATCAGCTGGATTTATCGATGCCTCGACTCTGATATCGATGTCATCGACATTCAAATTCCGATGACCTCGACGGTTCCCCCGTTCATTCATGAAAACCTGAAATATCTCAAAGTCAAGTTTCTCTCGTTTTTCAAGTGTCGATGGATCGAACCTGTCAATGATGGAATCGGAGTTCGAAATCCGATGACATCGACAATAGCTTCGATTCATCGACCAATTGGCAAAGAGTTTCAAAAGCGTATGACATCGAGTCCGAGTCATCGAGTAGACCATCGATGCTATCGAGAGTATACGCTCGATGATATCGAACCTGCTCGATGATATTGAACTCTATCATAAATGTGACCGTTTTATATCTGTTGGAACTTTTTGCCTGTTTATAGAGGACTTGTCTTTTGTTGTGTGAGAGAAAGTAGAGAGAGCTTTTGAGTGTTTCAACTTATGTCCTATACCTAAAGCCCTTTCTCTCAAGGGAGTTCATCCTCCAATCCACCCTCATCATTGATATTCAATAGAGTGGATTGGGGAATGAACTTCCGCGTTCAAGGATCCTCCAGCTACTACCTTAATGGCAAATCATTATGCTGGGATGCCTTGAATGCATAAGATTGGAACTACTCTATCTTCCTAACAGGGAAATCTTTAGAGAGTAGGATTCCATCTTCACCTTGACCCAACCTTAAATCTAGTCTTGGTATATCTTTTGTGTTGCGGATCAAGGGAGCAGAAGACTCTTCGTCAACAAGAAGGAGGAGATCTTCAGCGTTGTGCTTAACGGGACTCATCAACTTATCAGTAAGTATCTAGAGTCCAGGAGGACACTTGGGATCATTCCTTTCTAGGATTGGGTCTTAAGTGGTTCTCACCCTTTGAAGTCCTCAAGGAGGCCTCCGGCAGGAGTGTACGCTGTGGGTGCATTGTGTGAACCCTTGCTCTGTGGAGAGCATAAATATCTGGTTAGGAGTGAACCAGTGAAACTCCAGGGTTAGAGGTAAACCGAGTAGAGACCTCCGTGTAAAGGTTGAAGGTGAACCTGATTTAAAACCTTAGGTTTGAGGTGAACCCTGGGAAACCTCCTTAATGAATTCCGGTACACTCAAGGGTTGAGTACGACAGCCGGGAGTGGAGTCGACAAGTAGTCGAACCACTATAAAAATGACTATGTCTGTGATTGATTTTTGTGCTTGCTCATTTGTATGATTATGCTAACTACATTCATATCTACTCACACTTCACACACAGTCACATCCATCATAGACTATAACTGCTTCATGCTTATCATTTAAATAGTTCTGTGATTAGATCCTCTACTGAGCTTGGAAGCTAGTAGAGTTACATTGGGTAATCCTAAACATTGTATACCTGTTAGGATTAGAGTGATAGGATTTTTTATATAACTCGTAAATCTTTAAAAAATCCTATTCACCCCCCTCTAGGACATATTGACATATTCCAACTTCTACTCAAGCGGTCTTCACCGCTATTTCACAATTTACTACCTCGGTCTACCCATCAATTTGTAGATGATATGCACTATTAAACTATAGTTTGATGTCAAATCATAGCCATAAGTCCTCCAAAAGTGTAACGCCCTGGATTTGGGGGGGGGGGGGGGGGGGGGGGGGGGGGGGGGGGGGGGGGGGTGGGGGGGGGTGGGGTCAAAGATCGGATAGATACTCAACTCCCGACATCCCGGTGCCACTTATGCTTTGCGAAAATGGGATTTTATATTCGTTTCAACTGGCATTTGAGCAATTCGTAGAATTAAAATCGGCTATGCATTGTACCTTGGAATAAACATAAATTTTAATGTAAGTAGATCAGCTGACAAGTGAAATATGTCTATACAGAGTACATTGTAAATGTTATATTGTAAATCTAACACCCAGGTTTATCAAATTTTGTTGTGCCAAATCGCTTAGAATTTGTATCATGTTTTGATGAGATGATTAGATCAACTTCGTGCATTTTAAAGTTGTCCAAGTCTTCGTCGAACTTCTCTGTGTATTCAAGTTGAAGAAGCGTTGTCGAAGTTCAAGATTTCAAGCTCAAGTACATGTACAAGTTCAAGGTTCAAGTTCGAGTATAATCTCTAAGTTCAGTACTTTCAAGACTTAAGAACTCAAGTCTTTACTCAAGCACAAGTTCAAGATTTAAAGACAAGCTTCAAGTATTTCAAGTGTGTGCATTTGCAGAGCGAATGACGTTTTAATTGTTTAAACTCACAAACAAGGTATGGATGACCCTAGATTGACCATAGGTTAGGTCACATTCATTGCATATGCTATGTGAGTCATTTCATAAGTTTATAGGTCATTTTCTCGACTAGTCCTAGTCTTTGTTCGACTAGTCCAAACTCTGGCTTGACCAGTCCAAAGTTTGTTGTGAATTTTCAGATTTTTCTGTTGGACCCTCGACCAGTCTGGAGATTGCTCAACCAGTCGAGTGAATAGTACTCAACCAGTCGTGCAGGCTTGACTCAAAGTCCAGCATGGTTTTTTTATCCCACTCGACCAATTGAGTGCATTGCTTAACTAGTAGAGCAGGCCACTCGACCAGTCGAGTAACGACCTTATCTTATCGTGTCAGAAATTTTGAAATTTGGTTGGTTCTTCGACCAGTCGAACCGACCCTTATACCAGCCGTGTGAACAATATATTCAGCTATAAATAAAGGACGAATCTCAGAGTTTTTCATTCATTCCAAGCAATATCAAGCCATCACTTGAAAGATAAGTTCTTACATTTGTTAAGTTATATTGTGTTCATTTTAAATTCTCTTAAATAGCATTTTTGCATTTGATTTTGTAATCTCCATTCAATTCTATTTCTTTAAAGAAGGGAATTGTGATTTTACCCACTTTGAGATCAAAATCAAATCAAGCTAGCCTAAGCTGAATTAATCTAAAAGTCCTTTAGATTTAGAACCTTTCATTTGTGAGACTAGACATTAAACATCTTCGTCTACATCGGATTGGTTCTACCGGGCTTCTTCGAAAGGAGAATTTCCAGATAAGTACCATTTACATTTTGTATATCTTTTGTGGTTTGTGAAGTTGTCCCAGGAAAAATCTCATTTTTGGTTTTGTCTGAGGTAAACTAGAAAATCTCAAAGCGTAGGGTTTTTGTAATTGTGTAAGCCCATCTAAAGACATAATTGTGAAGGTTTTAAGGTGAACCTTAAAAAACCTTTTTCATAGTGAAAGCCAATATCCCTTGGGTGTGGATATTGGGAGTGGAGTAGTTGTGTGGCTATTTTCTAACAATTGGTGTACACCCAAATGAATCGCTATAATTCCTGGAGTTGTGGTGGATGATTGAATGTGCTTATGTGTGTGAATGTTGTAATTTACTTTAAGCATTTGTGGTGAATGGTGTAATTTATTTTATGCACTTGTGGTGAATGTTGTAATAACTTAGTTTATTTTCTTTGCCTCTTTATTGGTTTGGGTTTTTGATACTTACAAACATTCTAGTAAGGTTGTCCTACCATTAGCCTTTGGTTTTTGGTGTTAGGTTGTCCTTAGAACTAAGTTTGTATCAACCTCTCAAGACTAGTGCATTTGAGGTTGCTATTTACTTGTGCTTCTTTATTTAATTGTGCTAACTATCTTTATATTCCGCATTTATTTTGAATTTGGCATAGTCCTATTCACCCCCCCCCCCCCCCTCTAGGACGTTTAGCTCAGCCTTTTCAAGTGGTATCAGAGCTTAGTAGCTCCTTTTATTATTTGGATTCATTTCTTGAGCTAATTGATCTAAGCATATAAGATGTTAAATTTTGATAGCCTCGTAATTACTAGGCCTCCACCTTTTGATGGCTCCAATTATGCCTATTGGAAAGCCAGAATGAGGATCTTTTTAATGTCTATAGATGAGAGCGTGTGGCAAGCCACAGTGACTAGATGGACCCCTCCTACCACTGTAGTGATTGACACTGATGGATCCAAAACAGTAAAGGTTACACCATATTTTTCTTGGACCACACTTCAGAAAAATAAGAGTAGTGCCAATGTAAAGGCTTTAAATGCAATCACTTACGAAGATACATATGGAAGAAAGTAAAACTTTCATGGACTCCTATACTAAGTTAAATGGCATAGTCAACTCTATGTAAGGTCTTGGTGATAGTATCCCAGAAAGTAAAGTCTGTGCAAAGATATTGCGCTCATTGCCTGATAGGTTCAATTCTAAGGTCACTGTCATTCAGGAATTTCGTGATACGGATAATATGAGAGTTGAAGAGCTTATTAGTTCTTTACAAACCTACGAGTTAAATTTTAAGGCTCCTAAAGGTAAGTCTATAGCCCTTAAGTTTTTTAAAAATATTTCTCATGATAAAGCTAGTAATTCTGACTGTGATAATTCTGAAGATGATATGACACTATTAGTCAAGATGTTTTATAAAATTTTCAAAAACCTTCTGAAAAGAAAAGGACTAGATCGAAAACTTGGAAATCTATTAAAGACAGCCAATGTTTCAACTGCCATAAATACGGGTATCTGGCAAATAAATGTTTAAAAATGGACAAACCTAAGAAGAAAGGTATGTTGGCCACATGGGATGAATCATCTTGCTTTGAAGCTTCTTCTGAGTCAGATGATTCTGAACCCGAGTCTACTAATGAGGTCAAGGCCTTAATGACTCTAGCTAGAGTCACTTCCTCATACAGTTGTAATTTAACTTATGATGAAAATCTGAGAAGCGACCCCAAAAATGATGATGATTTACAAGATGCCTATAATGCCCTATACGGGGAAAGTTGCAAGATAGCTATAAAACTAAAACTTCAAAAAGAAAAGTTTTTTAAGTTAAAAGAAGATTTTGATAACTTAGTTTTAGAAAAATCGCATTTTTTTGATTGTTTTGAAAAAGCTAAATGTGATTTAGATTTCAAAACATCCCAAGTTGAAAACCTTAAATTAGAAAATGAAAAACTAAAAGTAGAAGTCTCTTCTCTCTTGAGTTTGAAGGATACTTGGAGGTATGCCCGAGGTGATCTTAAACTAGAAAGACTGCTAAACGGATAAAAAAAATGTGGTGATAGATCTAGTCTGGGCTATGATAAGAATACACCTCCTAAAATTAAGTCCACTCCACCTAAGTTTGTTAAAGGGGAGTCCTCTAACTCAAAAGGGAAAAGTCTGAATCAAAATAGTTTCAAAAATACTAAAAATTTTCAAACTATGAAATCTAAAAGTAAACATATAAATTATAGAAATCAGAATCATAACCCCTTATCTGAGAAAATTGTTGATTTACTCAAGGAGCTTCTAAAATCTAACTCGAATGGTAGAATATATAACAACTACAAGCATAGAAAATCAACTGTGCTCCAAAACCAAAAACTGTAATGAAATGGGTCCCTAAGGTTGCTTGTCTGGTTGCCCACACTACTTTCAAGGCTTCAAGTCAATCAAAGTGGTACCTAGACAGTGGTTGTTCTAGACACATGACAGCTGACAAAGATTTGTTCACAAATCTTAAAGATTGGTTGATGGATCAGTCACATTTGGTGATGGTAGCAATTACAGGATTATTGGCCAAGGTATGGTTCAACTCTTTAATCTTCCTCCATTTGAGAATGTTTGTTTGTAGAGGGCCTTAAGCATAATCTCTTAACATTTCTCAAATTTGTGATAATAAACATAACATCAAATTCACCAACCAAGGGTGTGAGATTTCTAATGAGAACGGTTCTGTGATATTAACTGGTCGCAAAACATCTGAGAACTGTTATATAGTTTGTGATTAAAGCTTGTCTAAGTTATCGTGTTACATGGTCCAAACTAATGAGACCGAACTATGACATAAACGTCTAGGACATGTACACTATTGTGATCTTTATAGACTGAGCAAAGGTGAAGTAATAAGAGGTCTACCCAAGTTAAAGAAAATGGATAAAATTTATGGCGAATGTCAGATTGGAAAACAAACTACGAGTGCTCACAAGAAAGTGAACTCCAATGCCACATCTAAACCCCTTGAACTCCTTCACATGGATCTCGTTGGACCGACTAGAATGGAGAGTCGAGGCGGTAAGAAATATATTCTGGTAATAGTAGCTGATTTTGTAAAGTATACATGGGTAGTTTTCATGATAGAGAAATTTAAAACTCTCGATGAAGTGAAAAGGGTACTCAAGCATATCCAAAGTGAGAAGGAATCACATGTCTCTAAAATCCGTAGTGATCATAGTTCAGAATTTGACAATAGCAGTTTTGAGAAGTTCTATAGCGATCATAGTATATTGCATGAATTTTTTGCTCCTAAGACACCTCAACAGAATGGGGTTGTTGAAAGAAAAAATCATGTGCTTTAAGACATGGCTAATGTGATGTTAAACAGCATGAAACTTCCTAAAAATCTTTGAGCTGAAACAGTGAACACGACTTGTCATATTATTAATTGTATTTATACTAGAAAGTCAAATAATAAGACTGCATATGAACTATGGTTTGATAAGAAACTAACAGTCAAATACTTTCGAATTTTGGCAGCAAATGCTATATTCTACGTGACTAGAAAAATCTGGAAAAATTTGACACTAAAAGTGACGAGGGTATTTTCCTAGGATATGCGCTAAATAGTCAAGCGTATCATATTCTCAACAAGAGGACCGGTGTAATTCAGGAGTCCATTAATGTGGTTATAGATGATCACCTGAATATACCTATCTTAAGTTCAGAAGATGATGAAGTCTCTTTATTTGATAAACCAGACTCTTCATCTAATCAAAATGACACTGCACTATGGTTAGTTAAAGATCATCCAACTGATCAAATTCTTGGGAACCCTCTCACTGGTGTGCGCACTCGTATACAATTAGAAAATATTTGTAATTATGTGTGCTTTACATCCCAGATTGAGCCAGCCAACGTAAA
This sequence comes from Magnolia officinalis, assembly GCA_021015155.1. Lineage (NCBI taxonomy): Eukaryota > Viridiplantae > Streptophyta > Magnoliopsida > Magnoliales > Magnoliaceae > Magnolia > Magnolia officinalis. The sequence continues at coordinate 82,583,505 of JAJHSJ010000004.1, forward strand.
AGAAACACTTGCTGATAAAAATTAGATAGTGGCTATGCAAGATGAACTTAATCAATTCATAAGGAATGATGTATGGTACTTAGTTCCTAGACTTAATGATAAACACATTATTGGAACTAAATGGATCTTCAAAAATAAGTCTGATGAATTAGGTAATATTATAATAAACAAGGCTAGACTGGTTGTACAAGGGTACACTCAGATAGAAGGCATCGATTATGATGAAACCTTTGCCCCAGTAGCTCGTCTTAAATCTATCAGACTGTAAGACCCATATCCTAGCCCGTACCGTTCCGTAGGATTCTGCGGTCCTCCCGATCGAATTCCGGCGACCCACGATCTGTTATTGGCATTTGCGCGCGATCCTGAGTCGTGTCCTGTATATCAAAGTCGGCTCGACTCGAAACTTGTACCCTTGCAACCGTGTCATTGCCTCAGTTTCGACGGCTTGTCTCACTTACCGAGGCGATACCCGGGCCAGGAGATGTGGGCCCGCATTCAGTTCGAAGAAAACACCGTACGTTTCAATCCGAAGAGAATGTCCCATCAATCACATCAAATGTCAAGTACTATATCTTATCCCTAAGTACAACCACCCCTCCCCTAAAGTCAACTTTTTCTTATAACCAAGTACACCCATCACTCATCCATTACTCACACCCATCTCTCTCTCCCTCATTCTCCAAGCAACCCACATTCAAGCTTCCATGAGAGAAGCTAGTGTGGCTCACCTTCCCACCTCCCATCTTCACAATCCAAAGATCATCTCGACCATTGAAATCATTCCCTTGAAGCTCTAGAGGCTATAGGCGGAGGAAGGAAGAGGAGATCAAAGGTGGGTGAATTTTTTTTGTTTGGATTTGATGCTTAGAAGGCCCACATATGGTGGGACCCATCTTGATGTATGTGATTGTAAGCTAGAGGGGCCCATAGTGGCTGGGTCCCTCTTTTTTTTTCTCTCTCTCTCTCTCTCCTATTGCGGCCCACCTGATGAACGTGTGGATCCACGCCGTCCACGTGTTTTGGGACCCACCATCCATGTGGGTCACACCATGATGTATTTGTTTCATCCACACCGTCCAAATGTTTGGACGGTGCTGGACAATGTTTGTACATGTGCCATGTGCACAACATCCAGTAGTGTTGGATGTGATCGTGGACCCCACCTTGATGGAGTGTATCCACGTCGTTCATCCACTCCCTGGCCATGGGCCAGGGAACGTAGTGGATTGGCTGGAGCACCACACGCAACTTAGTTGCTGGAATAATGTCAGCAATTCCGTGGGCTACCACGATGAATGTGTTTCATCCAACCGTCCGTGTGGGGCCTGCCTTGATTTGGTGCGTTGCACCTGTACCCTCCATTGGCTGTACGAGGGCCCCACAATGATGTATGTGTTGTAATTCCACAACGTCCAGCAGCTGCACGCGTAGGGCCTACAATGATGTATGTATTTTGTATCATCACCATCCAGATTACTGGATGGTGGGACCCACCATTGATGTATGTGTTCTATCCAACCACCCGTCCCTTTTTAGGATGATGGGACCCACATTGCACATGTGACACGCGTGGGGTGGGGCCTACCATTGATGGATGTATTCTACATCTAGGTCGTCCGTCCATTGACTGGATGTGAGCCACCGTGATACATGTGTTGCATCTGCACCGTCCCACCTTAGTGCATGTGTTATGACCACGCTGGTCATCCGTTTTCTGGGCGTGGGACGAGGTATGCATTATATCGCAGCTGTTCATCTGCTTCTGATGGTGGGCCAGTAGCCCTCTTAACTGTTGAGTGATGTCACTAAGCTTCGAGGGTTCCACCATGGTATGTGTTTCATCCTACCGTCCAGGACGACCATGATGTATATGTTTCATCCACACCATCCAAATGGGACGGTAGGCCCTCCCACAATGCATGTATTAGATCCAAACCGTCCGTCCATTGTGGACCCACCTTATATGTGTTTTACCCAAGCCGTCCACCTATTTTGCCAGCATGGACACCACCATTATATATTTGTTTCATCCACACCATCCAAATTGTTTGGAGGGTCCTAGACAATGTTTGAACGGTGCTGATTTACCTGGATAATGTTTGAACGGTGCTGATTTACATGGGTAATGTTTGTACAGTGCTGATTTACATGGACAATGGTTGGGCGGTGTTGATTTACACGTCCAATGTTGGACAATGCTGATCATCATTAGTAGTCATGTGCCCCATAGAATGATAGTGTACAGCAATACACATGTTACACCTACAACTAGTGAAATGATTTTTGGTGTGGTCCAAGCCCATTTGAGGCCCATTGGTGCGGCCCATCTATGAGGCCCATCATGATGTATTTTTGGCCCATGTGCGGGGCCCACTTATTTATATTTTGGCCCATGTGATGAGGCCCACCTATTTTGTATTTGATGCCCATATGATGAGGCCCAACTTGATGTACACGAGGCCCATTGTGATGTGTATTAGACCCATATCGTGTGGCCCATTGTGATATGTATTAGGCTGATGATGTGTGGCCCATTTAATGCATATGAGACCCATGTGTAGGGCCCACATATTATGTATTTGAGGCCCATGAGCAGGGCCCACCTGTTATGTATATGAGGCCCATTGATGTGGTCCACTTGATGTATATGAGGCCCATTGGTGCGGCCCATTGATGCGCCCACTTGTTGTATTTGAGGCCCATGGGTTGCGGCCCATCATGATGCGCATTACGCCCATGTGATACGGCCCACCATGACGTGTATTAGGATTATGTGTAGTGATGTGTATGTAGCCCTTGTATGAGGCCCATTGCGATGTATATTAGACCTTTATGTGAGGTCGTGGGCCCACTTTATGTTTGGCTCTATGTGGGCCACTCCTTGGGAGTAATGTTGGTTAAATGTCCACATTGATGGGCAATGATAGTTAAATATCCTCATTGTGACCTTCCCTTAGGTCCTTTATTAGGCAGATTATCGAGGTCGATTTCGATTGTCGAGGCCGATTCTGATTACCGAGACCAATTCTGATTATCTAGGCCGATTCCGATTGTCGAGGTCGAGGTCGATTCCGATTGTCGAGGCTGATTTCGATTGTCGAGGCCGATTCTGATTATCGAGGCTGATTCCGATTGTCGAGGCCGATTGTATAGGCTGATTATCGAGGTGCCGGTTGTCGATACCGATTATGAGTATAGCATCATAATACATGCCCATACGCATCATCTGTATGTTTGTTATGAGATGTGGTTGACCATTGCATATGTCATTGGGAAGTTGTTATGAGACTCCCTAAGAGGCGGAGGTTATCTCACAAGAGTGCACGGTATGCGCAGGATTGATGCATGACTGGATTGTATAACTCATATATCTTGCATTATGTGTTGTGATTACTGTACGCCCTAGCGACATCAAAGTCGTAGCCTCCACAGGCATGTCGTGGATGGTCAGATGGGACACCGAAAATCTTTTACTAGCATCGGGCCGCCATAGATGGCCCTAGGTGAAAATTCCTAAACCCTCTGGTACCAGAGGATGCCTCAACGTTGAGACCGAGTGGATATATATGAGCGCATGAGGGTTGTATACCAGTAGGCCGCGTCTCTCACTTTGTTGTGGTCAGTTGGGAGGGGTGTGGCCTTACCAGCCCGAGAATAGTGGCATAACTAGGCTGAGTTTGACCAGCTCATAAATAGGTCCGCTATCGACGTGTCGGGTAGATATTGGCTGACTAATGGCCAGGCGGATAGTGAGGTCTCTTCCACTTGCATGGTTGCACGTCGAGTGGGCGGCGATTGCATGTAGAGTGTACTAGACCCCGGTGATAATCTTAGTGATATATGGTGTTGATATGTGGACTTATTGAACAGGAGTTGCATACTCATTCATTCACTATCCATTCAAGCTGGTGGTGCGCAATTAATTGTTATGTGTACCTTTTCAATGGCCAGGATTTTGGTCGGGGCGCGCGACTAACCTTAGATCAGGAGTTTAACATATTGAGTCTGACTATCCAAATTTAGGCATGGGATTAGTTTGGATAGAAGTCCCTTGTGGTGGACCCCGTAGCCTGCGATATTACATACTATCATCCCGACTTCATACTCCTGCATGGTCATTTCATTCGCACCGCATATTGCATCCATGGCATATAGCATTTTGGGTTGCATTTAATATGATATTTGCTTGTTATGTTTTTACATCGCATAGCCTGGATAAGGCTGATGGTATTTATGGACTTACCAGCATGTTTCCGTATTACCTTGATATTATACGATTTATAGATTGTCAGCATTTCTGCTTACTCTGATATCTATATGCTTGGCACGTGCATCGCACACACTTACAACACCTTGTAAACTTTCTATAAGCTTATGCACGATAGATGCGTGCAGGTGGCGTTAGGTTGCAGCAGCATTGAGCTTGGAGCGTGCAGCGGTCTTCTAAAGCATTGATTTTGACATATGTATTTCCCTTTCAGCATTGTATTCAAATGTTTATATTAGTGGATATGTAATGATGATGTTGCCTATGTGATTTGGGTATACTTGTGGTTATGTTTCTTACGAGATAAATGTACGTTGGAAAATCCTCCTTGTAAGATCCCAGGATCGAAACCTGGTATATGGACGCTAGGAGCCGAGAATGGGGTACTACGGAGGCTGTCGGCACTGGATTCGGCGATCGGAAATTTTGTGAGCTCCGTTTTCCAGTTTAGGGCGTGACAGAAGTTGGTATTAGAGCATAACTTGGGAATACCTGAGGATAACATCACATATCTGCTGATAGTTACCCTTCACTATGTGATTGTTGAGAACTTAGAATGATTAGATCCCCGAGTTCGAATAACTTAGAGACTTTCTGATATAGCTCTATACCATTGAGATCGTGAGGCTGTATAGCATTCCAATTTTGATCGTCTCTGATCCGGGGTCCGAAGTTCAGTAGGATCACCATTGTGTTGATGATGCGTCTTAGGATGGCAAGGTTGAGATTAG